>VDFB02124429.1:0-11172 GCA_007258455.2 Sequoia sempervirens | reverse complement strand
GCTAACCAATGCAGATCAAGAGAAAATCAATGGAATAAATAGTTTGGAAAAAGAAATGTCATGTGCTATAATTGTAACATATCTGGTCACATGCAAGATTTTGTAGAAGCAGGAAGGCTCGAGTAAACAAAGGGAAAAATATGAAGAATGATGATAAGGGAAAAGGAAAATTTACTGCGAATGAGATCAAGAATCAAATGAAGAAGACATGCATGAAGAAGAGTGTTTCTGATGTAGGAAATGAATCTACACCAAAACCTGGTGCTAAAAATTCCTCTAGGAATCAGTTAAAGGCCTCTTTCCTAGGGGGAGCTCTCAAGAAAATCTTTTACCCCCTGCCAGTAGTTGGTACTAGAATGTGGAAAATTGAAATGATTGCATTAATGATCTATAGATGTTTTGGGAACACTTGTGGAGGAAATTTATGCAAAATTGAAGGTCTATAGAGGAATTTTCTTTCACATACTATGAAAACAGGGTATCCGGAAGACCTAGGGAAAAATAATTTATTGCCATAAGAAGTTAGATGTGTGAATGATAAAAGGTTACTTCTATTCCTCATTTGTCACATCGCATTATGAGAAGAAGTTTGGAGAGCTCTACAAGTGAATTTGGTGAGATACAAGTCTAAAGGCGATTATGCAAACAACCCTAATCCGATGAAAAGTATTTATCTATAAAACTTGTGAACTTGAAATTTCTGGAAATGGCTGCTCTATTAGTTGTTGATATTAGTGATAGACCCCACCCAAAATTCAAATGTCACCCATTCAAATCCATCAAGACCTAACCATTAGGTGCATTTTCTTCTATTATGTATGGTGTTTTGCACATTGAAGATCTTAGGGCATATCTTCATGTGAATGTTGAGGAGTTAGGAAGCTCCCAGTTGTTAAATTTGTACACAAATCATATTGTGGGAGAAGATCTCTGTGTAAGCCTGAATTTAAGACTTTGGAGGAGAAGAAGTTCACACAAATTTTGAAGTTTCCAGTGTTTGATGAAAATGAATGGGTTTGGTACATACTAAGTCGAGTGCATGTCGAGTTCATGTGATTAAATCATCCCTTCAAGATCACAAGAGAAGCTATAAGCATTGTTACTGGTCTGAATTCATCCGGTGGGTTGCCCACATTGAAATCTATGAAGAACCAAACAGTCACTGAGGCAACTAGTTCCACTTTTGACAAAAGAGCCATGACAATTAATGACATCATTGAATTGGATGTAAAATTTGCTTCTATGGTTATTAGATATAAAATCTATCACTCCAACCAGGATAATTCTGTATCTAGTACTGCAATCTAAGCAGCATATCAAATGATCAAGGAAAATGCAAAATATAACTTATGTGAGTTACTCTGGAGCCAGCTAATTGAAAATCTTGGTAAAATCAAGCACAAGAAGATTCCCTTTCAAGTATGGCAATTTGTTGTTATGTCTATTCTTCTACTTCATGAATGAAGTTCCAGGAGTTGGTAAAGTGCAATGGGAAGGTGACAGATTGGTAGTTGTTCAAATCAAAGACATCTTATATAGAATTGGTGATAGCAAAGCAAGGAAAATTGCTATCTGGGGTTACTTCAAAAGCTTTCAGAGTGAAATGCAAGCTAGGGAAAGGATTCCTAAATCTATTGCGGAAAAATATAAGGACACTATTTGCTTCATGGTTGACATTGATCAGTGTTTGATGGAAGCAGTAGAACCTAGAACAGTTTGGATAATGCCTATGGGATATGAGGTTGAAGAACACATTTTGGAGTTGTATGCCCAACACTTGTTGAGTAAACCTCGGGATCTGACAGAAGAAAGGTTTGGTACCTTTGAAGAGAAGAATATGCAAGTGCATGCACAACTAAAGAATCACATGATAGTTTGGAAGGTGAGAAAGGAAGTTGAAGCTTCTGCAGAAAGCATCGACATATCAGTTGAAGCAATGAGGGAAGCTAGGAAGAAAAGAGAATAAGCTGAAGAAGGAGAGCCTGCTAGAACGAAGTCAGCTAGTCCGACAACATCCTCTACCAAATCTAGATCTACAAGGAGCTCTGAACCCTCATCCAGTCCTACAAAGAAATCAAGCCCAGTAAAAGCTCAAGTCAAGACACCCGGAAGAGAAGGAATGATGAAGAAGGATAAAAGCACAAGAGTCTATGTTGTTGTTGAAGATGATGAAGAAACTGAATCTAATGAAGAAGTAAGAGGAATAAAGAATAAGGGCACAAAGGCATCAAAAGTCTCTAAGGACAAGCTCTCTGGTGAAGAAAAAGCAAAGAAAAAGGTGAAAATTGATAGATCAGGTATGATTGTAAAGGTAGTGGAAAAAGGTTTAATTAAGGATGGTAATCTCAAACCACTTTCTGAATGGTATGACACTTTTAATAGTGCTGATCAAAGAACTCTTGAAGAAGCCCCAATAAAATATTTGAATATTTTCAATATGACTCTCATAGAAATAATGTCAGAGTTACCTAAAGGGTTATATGAAGTCTTAGAAATGAGGAGAGTAAATGCAAGAGGTAAAGATGAATGAATGAGAGAAAGCATACTTGCCAATCTATGTCTGGTAATGTAAATAGAAGAAATGAAGAAAATCCTAAATAATGCTAAAAAGGATTTTAAGAGAAAATCAAGGGTGAATAAGCTTATGATTGGGCAGACTGAGGAAGTAGAAAAAGACACTAAGAAAATTTGCAGTTTTGTTGAAGAACAAATATAACGTTGTCTCTGAAGAAAATCGTGATGAAGATGTTCCATTGGGTCTAGAAATTGAAGAAGTGAAAGAAGACACAATTGAGGACACTTAGAATCCTCTAGATATGCAAGATACTAAAATTCCCATGGAGACTAAAGCTTCTAAAGATATGTTAGTTGAAGAAATAGAGATTCCCAAAGCCAAGCAAGAATCTATGATTGAATAAAAGAAGGTTGAGGCAAAGGAGGTTGCTATGGAAGTAAGAGACAATGCAAAGGAAATAAAGAAGTTTTAGAATTACAAAATGAGGGGTTTGACCCTGAATTGGTTGAAGGTCCTATCAACTTGGCCACTCTATCTCCTATTCAGAAGCTGAAGGTAACATCATTTGGTAAGGCCAAGGCAAGGGAGGAGATATTGAAATATCACATTGAGGATAGTGAGTTGCTAAGTCTTGCATCTGGTATCTTGGAGAAGATCATGCCAACACATGTCAAGGACTCATCCGATTCTCCCTCTGGTCAGCTGAAGAAACTTATCAACTCTGTAAGTACTCACTTTGAGTCTCTTGAAAAGTTAGCTAAGGATAAGGTCCAAAAAGAATTTGATGCAAATAGGTTCAATAGATTGAAGTGTATGATTGCTAATGATAAATCCTTATTAGCTACCTATGAAAAGAACATTCAAGGTGCATTATTTGAGGGTGGAAATATCTACAAGTCATGCTTATCCTTGTCAAAATTCACTGAGGTCACTGAGAAGATAATTAAGGAATATGAGAAACAATTAGCAAATATTTCTCAAACCTTTGATCCTCTAACTATTTATGTGGGTAAGCAAGAAGGTCAAGTCATATCCTTGCTTGAAAAAATTAAAATTTTGAAGCATGAAAAAGAAAGAATTGTTGAAAGGGTATGTGAGCTTAGAGGACTAATTGGTCCTAAAATGGAGACAATGCTTAGTGCATTGAAGGAAGCACAAGATGCTATGGCTGTCAGTGATCCAAAAAATCTTGAGTCAACAGAGATGCAAACCTACCTATTTTGTGGTCACATGACTATTTTGGAGAGTCTCAAAAAGGATTGGGACACTAGTTTAAGCCTGTTGAAGAGCAATTTTGCAAATATATTCAAGTCCATGTAAGTTAGAAAAGCATGTCTGTACATATATAGTTTGTTCATAGAAATTTTGTATGATTTTTGGTATGCAGATTCTCATCTTTTCCATTGATGTCAAAGGGGGAGTGTGGGATAGTGAAAAATTTCATATTCATCTCAGGGGGAGTTGTGATTAATTTTTTTAAAAGTTTTGAGGATTGCAGTATATTCATGTTGGTACTAATTCTGACACTTAGTCATTTTTCACTAAGTGTTTCCATCAATGTCAAAGGGGGAGATTGTTGGAAAGAGACACTCCACAAGTCATCTAGTGTTGTCATTGATGGAAACCCTAGTTAGTAATCCCATCTACACCTCAAGAATTAAGCACACCTAAGTCATATTGAAGATATGTGTTAACTACCAAAGCTAAAATAGTGCATCTGATAGAGTTGTGTACATTGACTCATATGTAATTTCCTATTATAATTTTGTGTTGTGGATCTCAGGGAAGGTATTTTGATGTATGAACTATCTTATCTTTGAATCATAGGGCTTCACATTGATTGGTGTGCAAGTTAGAAGATTCGGTTTATTGATTTTCAGTCTAATAGTTCAGAAAGGCCGAATAGATGAATGTAGCGTGTTGTGGATATTCAAGGCATAATTATTTAAGGTGTTTTGTGTTTGAAACATGTTGTTTTGGGTCCTCACTATGTTTTGGATGACATTGTTTAGTTCACATTGATAATTTTTTATGGATTGGGCTGACAGTTTGTGCACATTTCATATTTTGTTAAAGCCAAGATACAGTTGATGTAATCTCTAGTTGCAGATATATATAATCAATTCTTCATATCATTTTGTGATATGATGCAATATTATGCAAGATTTAGAAGGAATATAGATCAATTATGCACAGTTTCACTTGAGCAGAACAAATTTTGGTTACTCGAATTAAAGCAAATAGAGTTTCAAGAGAAAAAATCAAAAAATGTGAAGAATGCGTTGTCAATGTGTTAACCGTAACTATACTCTCAGCATTAGCGTGATGCCATCTCATAGTTCATCAACTCTAGTTGTCTTCTAAATGTGACTATAAGATGCTGAGTCTCTTTTTGGGTAGTAAGCCTTTGTATTTGAGCAGTTGTGCCCGACCGCGATGTGCATTCCCTCATTCAGAACACTTATTTTGAGTATACTCATCTTCTCGACTAACCTCCACCGTGGTTTTTTCCCTAACAAGGTTTCCATGTAAAAATCCTTGTGTTATGGTGTTGTGGTTGATTGCCTTGTGTTCTTGCATCTTTCTTTTGGTTCAATGCTATAAGTGGTTTAAAGATCAAGTTGATAAAGTTAAATTTTGCAGAACACTGATTCACTCCCGCCCCTCTCAGTGTTCCTTGATTCCAACAGTTTCTTTAGGGTGTGATTAAAATGGGTTCACCATAAAATAAAACTTCAAAAGGAGAAATGCAAAATCTAATGCACTAAACCCTAGAAACTTAAAACATGAAATAAAATTACTAAACAAAGAGAAACAAAAAGGTACCTAGAGGATAGGAGATGTCTCAAAAAGATTTGAAAACCCTAAATTTTTTTGTTTCTGAAGTGCACTAGGACTCATACGCCAGGCTAGGCGATTTAGTCTTGCTACAAGAATATGTGATCTTCTACTGGTAAATCAAGATCTATAGAAAACTAGTAAAAAGAGGTATATTGGGACTCATACACCAGCAAGTGATTTAGTCACAACATTAGGGTTTTGACTAAAACTTCTATAGCCTCTAGTGATCTTTTAGCTTAAAATGTGGGACTCAAATTTCAAGAAATGCTAAGCTCAATGTCACATTTAAGATTAGGCCTTGAGATGTGGTGGTGAGACCCATACACCCAAGATGGAATATCAGTCCTAGATCACTAGATCTAGAACACATAACACACAAAAATGAATTATGATTTGTCATTTTTTAAATGTGGGGATTATCCATAGAGAAATGCATTCAATAAGGTTTTTGGATACTAAATAGGACCAATTAAAGCATAAATAAACCTAATTTTAATCAAAAGGGGGCCAAACTTAATGTTAACATGTAAGAAATATTAGAACACTAAATTAAGGCATCACTTAGTTCAATTTATTAATTCACAAATTAAGTGAGGAAAAGGGATACTTTTTCCATCACTATATTTAGGCCCCACTTTAGTGAGAGGATGACCTTGCATCAAATCACACTAATGTAGACTATTTCACATCAAGAGGGGTCCAAGCATACCAATGCTAGTTAGATAGGATGAAAATGATCATGAGGGTTGTACAAGCCCCCAGGATTAAGATCCTATGACAAGATAAAATAGGAACAAAAGAACACACATGTGAATAATGTATGAAGCAACAACAAGATACAAGCATACAATCGTTAAACATTAAGAAGAAAGAAAAAAAAAGAAACAAAAGAGGGTGGACTGGGCCTCAACTATTTTTCCAAACACAATGTGGATCAAGCCTAGATATTTATCCAAGAACATTTACAAGCAGAACACGATGTCCATCGCAGACAAAAAAAAAAAAATGCTCACATGGGCTAGTGGAATCCAAGAACCACTAGGTGAGCCCCCAGTGAGACACATGCACACACAATTGATATGCATCCATGTAAACAAGCAAGTGGCTATGGGAAAGTTCATGCCTAAGTTTAGCAACCATATATACTAACCATACCAAAACTATACCTTCCGATAACATTGATAAGGCACCACACAACATGAACAACATGATCCATGAGGCAAGAAAAATTTTGTATGGTAATTGTTGTCACTAGGACCACACCCTAGATTCTAAGCTTGAAGCTCATCAATCCCCTTAAAACATGGAAACACCTTCGAGCATGTGGGTTGCTCATGTTGAAGGTGAATCTCTAGATTGTGGGTTGGTTCCCCTTTTGATCTCCTAGAATCTAATTACTTGTGTGGGAAAAGGGAGAAAGATTAATCTATGAAACTGAAGGAAACTCGAATGGTAAATTATTTCTAGGAGGTGATGCACCGAAGAATACTATTATGCAGACTTATTCACAACTAATATTCGTAGAAATCTGTTAACACAACTCAACTTAGGCACCTTGATCACATAAATATTTCATTAAAAGGCTTTGTTTAATCTTTCCTTACTAAGGAAAATAGGGTTTTCACAAATTAAGAGAAGAGATAAACTTAAGAGCACAATCAATGACTTGTGATAAAATGCTATTGTGTACATGCATCAGTAAATGAGACAGAAATTTAAAGGTTTCTGATTTAAAACACATTAAACTTGCATCAAATCATTTAAAAGAGACAAAACACCAAAAATTGCAAAGGTAAACTCTGTTTCTATTGAATATCCTGAAGGAAACTCGACAAAACTCTAAATAATCTACTAAAAAATAAAATATTGTTGTACTAAAACTATAAAAATAATGTTGAGTTGCAAGTATTTCAAATCTCTCTGCAATGTGTAAGAGAGTAAAGGAAGCAAGAACTGAGAAAAAGACTAAGTCTTTTCTCAATATATACAAAAATTAACTCCAAGAGGAGGTGGCAGAAGCAACTAACTAGAAGTGAAAAATATCTCCAAAAAACCCTCTCACGAGCAAAGATGAAAACCCATAAAAGGAGGCCCACAACTAAAGCAATTTAAGCAAAAATAGGCTCAAACTAACTGTCACCACAGGTTTGACTGAAATTGATCCCCTTTTCACTCCTCCAACTGAAATAATAACTCAAAACTGCACAATTCGCTCCATTATGACTTTGCATGATTTGTTAACTTAAAAGAGACTTAAGTATAACTCCACCTCATGATTTTTGCATGAATGAACATGGAGTTAATCAATTTGCAACTATCTCTTCTCATTACCTCTATATCTTCACTTAGGCTTTTTTTATTTTCTTCAAAAATCATAAAATACTTAAAGGCACACTAAGGTTGATTTTCCTCCAAAGGCTACAAAATAAAGCCTAGGTATAACATGTATGAAAAACAAAAATAGCACCACAAGGGTATCGGTGAAAGAAAATTTAATTTTAAATCAATATGGAAAAGGCTTGGTAGAATTAGGGTAAATTGGAAACCCTATACAAAACATTATGTCTCCACCTTTTTCACATCCATTTTCACCTTGACATTTTGGAGAAACTCTACTTGGATGCTGCCATGGTAATCAGGGTTTGGAGCTCGAATCTATTCATTTCTTGCTACTTCTGAGGATTTTCTTGAAGATTCCTATAGGAAATTGCATGGTAAGTCCTGCTTTGTCCAAATTTGGACATTGTTCTCCATTTCAAAAGCACTTTTAGGCTTTTATGCCACAACCACTATGAGATTTTTGATGTATTTTTCCTTCCACTTTTTGTCAATGTCTTCTTCCTATGTTGTATGGCTGAATTCAAGGGCTTTCTAAAGTTTATGCTAACATTTGAAAGGTGACTTCTTCATGGAAAATTGCTTGAAATCTCTCCAGGCCGCAAGGTAAAGCTTCCTCTTGTGTTTCATTTTGGAAATCTTGCTCATTCAAAGAGAAAGAAAAAAGAAACCCTCATCTACTTCTTGCATATAATTCATTTTCAGATCCTATTCGATACTCTCTTTGAAGAAGCATGAAGAACTTCTATTTATCTCTTTTACTGAAGGATGTGGCCTCCAATCTCTTGTTTACCTTCAGAAATTAGAAGATAAAGAAGTGTGAATATTATGTTTGCATTTTAGCTCATTGTTTTGTATTGATGAGGTCTTCCTGATCTTTCCTGGTTGCAGCTTTATAAGAGCAATTCTAGGTCTTTGTTTTTCTATTGTATGCTATTCTATTTCCATTCTCTGGTGAATAAAAGAAAGAAATCTTTCATTCTATTGCTTCTATGAGTAATATCTCCTTGTCTCACTATTATTTTGCAAGCAAATGGTGTAAAAACACCTTCTGTTTGATGTTTTTTGCTCTCAGAAGAATGTTTTTCATCACGATATCTATATATATTCTCATCTGCTAGTAAATAGAGTTAAAATGATGATTTTCCTATAATACCCCCTTCAAATGGACACCTCTCTGTGCTCTAGTGAATGATATTTGTCATGCGAACTCCATGAGAGGTTATGATGTAACTCAAGTTGTGATGAAAATATCCTTTCATGTTGCTCTTTTGCACTTTTATATTTGCATATGACTGTAATGGCTATGTATGAATTTGAGATGAGAGTATAGAAACACCTTTTTGCACTCTTCCACAAAAATATGTCTCTTCTTTCCCTAGGCCATGAAATCTTCATATAAAAGAAAAGGAACAAAAACTTACCATTCTTTGTGACATGTTTACTTGGAATAGTGTAAGTAAACCCTAGTAGGGTTTGTTGCATAAAACTCTCTGTTTTATTCCTTTGTAACTCCTTTGAATGACTTGCAACCCGTAGATTTTACTGTCATAATGGTTGCTCAAGGTGACTCGATTGTGTGATATTTTCCTTTTATCCTGATTTCAAAGCACTTTACTATCTATGGCTGCACTTCACATTGTGATACTACTATTTTTTAGTACTGCCTTCATATAGATTGAGACTTCCCTTCCATGAAATTATTGTCCAATATAACAGAGTGACTATTGCCCCACTATCTTTTACTCTTTTGAGCTTGTCGCCGCTCCATTTACTATGGTGAATGCTCATTGTAACTACAAGAAAATGACTATTATGACTTCTTGACATGCAATGATGAAAATATACCTTTATTCCTCTTTAGTAATGAAGGAAATATGCTAGGCTCAACCCTTGTGGGAGCCCATTTTCTCCACATATTGTAATTTTTAACAAGATGAATGATGAAATGAAAGATGAACTTGTACCTGTACAATGAGCAAACTAGTTAGAAAAATAATGAAGTTCAACACTCCTTTTGATGAATTGACTCTCATTTGATGATCTGATTTGGATTTTTGCACATATTTGATAATGGCTCAATTGAATTAATGCATCAAATTTGTAGGTTATATTTTTGTTTCAATGAAATATATGATGAGTTTTTATATCCCGAGCTCTAACCAAATATTTCAATCATTGCAGGTACATCTGAAGATCAGGTACGAGTGGAGCTGAAGATAAGAAGATCAAGCTGAAGATATGATCAATTCAATTTAGTCATTCCCACAGCTTGTGTGGGACTTTTGAGCATTTTTTGATCTTGTTGTATAAGACAACAACATTGTATACATTTTCATTTTCAAAATGAATGAAATACAACAATATTATGCAATTTGAATAATCTCTTTCTATTGTAAATCACTGCATAATAAAAATTGAACTCCACTTGAAACTTCAAATGAAAATGATTAGGATCTACAAAAACTTATTGAAATACCTTTCACCTTAGATGTAACAAATGTTTTAGCTCAACCAAATTGAGCTGCAGGTGAAATTTTGATAACATTTCTGGTGATTTCTGCTGAATGCTTGTCTACTAAGCATTCTAGACCAGTTTCCTTAACAATCCACTAGGCATGGAGTCAAATATGCTCTTACTCAAACTCTTGAAAACCATTGTAACCCATTTGTTTGAAGCATATAGTAGCAGAAAAAATAGAAAAACAAACTAACATGGCTATGTTTACTATATAGGACCAGCAAATAGTGTATTGCACTTATTTGAAAAAAATAAAAACAAAACAGTACTGAAAGGAAATGTGCTTATAGTACTTATTAACTTGAAAAATACCCTACCCTACACTAACCAATAGTGTTAGTGCTCAAACATGAGCATTCACTGGTTGGTTGAAAAAATTGCCCCTTCTCATCAACTTAGGATGTGCTTCCTACTTGCAAATTGTCCAACAAAGATGGAGGAAAAGTAGATGTTGAGTGCTCAAATTAAACACTTCTTCAATCATGAAAACCACCTCCCTTTCTATCTTAGAAAAGAAATGCATGCAACTATTTTGAATAGGGTGAGAAATCTATATTGATTCCTTTTGATATTCAATCTTATGCTCCCAAGTAGGTACTTCAACTAGTAACTCTTCTTGATTGTCTTCCAACTGTACCAAGTGTCTAATAGGAAATCCCTTGTGTTGACACCCATTTTGACATCTTTTCCCTCATGATTTTGTTCTGGTTTTGCAGTCTCTTTTGACTAAGATAATTTCTAGACAGCAGTATCCTCCTGCAACAATGCTGATTGGATTTGGCTTATAGGTTGCTCCTCATGTTCTCCATTCTTATTTTCTTCATCCTTAGGGGTAGCTGATTGATGCATTTCCATTTTAGTATTTATAATTTCCCTTGAAAATGAAAAATCAAGATGTTCAACCTCTTGATCAAGAAGCTGATACCCTTGCTGGATAACTGAGAAAAGGTCCTCAATC
>VDFB02124426.1:0-37581 GCA_007258455.2 Sequoia sempervirens | reverse complement strand
TTAATAAAATCTTAGAAAAGTGTGAAAGTGGGTTACAACACCTTTACAAGGCACAATTTGAATACATTTTATTTTGTTTACAAGGCCCCATGACCTAAATCAAGGAAAATTTTAAGATTAATTTAACAAGAAAGAGCTAAACTAGTATGAAAATGTCACCATTGACATTTTTTGACAATACCTTTAGCCCCCACTTTAGTGAGATGATGAACTTGCTTCAAACTCAAACTCAAGTAGACATTCTAGAGGGGTCCAAGTGTACTGATGTGGATCAAAAAGGATGAAAAAGATTGAAGGAGGTGGCCAAGCCCTCAAAATTTGAGATCCTTCATCAAACCAACATAAGCACAAAGAGATATGCATAAGGTGTATAATATGAAGCAAAACAAGATCACAAGCATGCAATGCCAAAGATATAAACAAGGAAAAAAGAAAAAAATGGGTGGTTCCAAGTTCGACAAAAATGCACTCACTCTGGGGCCACAAAACTTTAGGTCATCCATAAGGTGATTATCCACAATACACTCACTTTGAGGCCATGGAACCTTAGGTTGTCCATGGGGTGAGTATCCAAAAATGCAAGACACACGACTGGTATGTGCCCACATATGCAGGTGTTAAGGGAAGCCATGCCTCTATTTGGCTCCCATACAACCAAACCAAAGCTATGCCTCTTAATAACTTTGATAAGGTGCCACACAATAATGATCTTCAAGCTACATGAGAAAATTAAATATTGAATGCTTGGAGCTCATGAAAAAATAATGAACTTCGAGCTTCATGAGGCAAGCAAAACTTTGTATGCTTGGGACTCATGAACAAAAAAGATGGCATCAAAGGCATGCAAGGTGTGTTATGCAAGGTGGCCATATTATAGATATTGTAAATGCAAGATAATGTAAGGAATGTTCAAAGGGATTTTGCTTGATTCATGCAAGGTCTCTTCTTAGGGAACATTGTGTCTAATGTCTCCAAGAGAGTACAAGTCAAAGAAGTATCACACTCTCAAATGAAATTAAACCCAATGACTCCACCAAGAAAAGGACACATCACAAGAAGAAATAAAATCACACCATGAAACATAAGTTTTGATGTATTCCCCCACTTTAAAGCGGTTGCTAATACAAGTACTACGAGCAATTGCTTTAAAGTAGAAGAAGACATGAAAGGTTATTCGAAAAGCTTTTTTCGAAATCATATATTTCTGAATTAATCTACATCATGAATAACTATGTCACATGTGAGTCAACTTAAGGCATGTCATCCACATCCCAAGCTTGCTCTTATATGTACATGAAAGGTGGTCAACTATATAAAAGAGACAATGACAAGTGACATAAAAGAACAAGGCTACTTAACTCCTTACCCCCACTTAGTGTAGGACAAGGATGAGTTGAAATGATTGACGAGAAACATGCTAGTGTAAAAATCATTATCAATTGGAGGAATTAGGCACTTGAATACAAGGAAGAGCACCGTACTCCTTAAGATGGGTATGTGTAGGATCATGATGGGCCAAAAAGTGGCAATACAATGGGTATGTGGCTAATGACTATTTTTTTACCCAAAATTGATGAAACAAAAAGGGTTTTTAAAGGAGATTCACAAATTTCTACCAATATAAATTATGCTTTACTTTGAATTTAATAAGTACTTATTATTCATTTTTTATTCAAATTATGACTAAAGTCTTGATTGATAGGTTGATTGAAAAATATCTATAGCTTTCAAATGGTATCACATTTTTTTAATCCAAAACATGCGTCACATTCTATGCTTCGCATACTATAGGATTAAAAAAATAAAAATTGAATGTCATGAAGTTTTGACCAAGTTAAGGTGGTTAGACATACATGTTTTAATATTTTTTAAAAGTTTGTAATAAAAAATTCATAATTAATTATTTACTAGGAAAAAAATTATAAAAAAATATGCTTCACATCAAGGCATGAGTCCTCTACTTATATCTAAAATCTTATAAAAAATTATTATCATTTTATTATGCTTAGGATGGTCAGACAGACACCTACTTATTTTTTCCCTGAAATTTAAGTACTGCTACATTGAAATTTTAAATTTTCACAAAATAGATTTTTTTTTTTAAACAAACCTAGTAGTTTAGAAACTAAATTCAATTTGCTACAAATTCTATTATTACGTCAAGTTGCCTAACTTTGATTTTCCTGAATTTTTTGCCACTTAAGGCCCTGTTTTTTTTTTGATAATCCTGCACATACCCAAATGTTGAATTTTATCACTTAAATTCTTACATTGATTTGTAGAATGACCATGAACTCTATGATACACAAAAAGTGAACTCTTGTAGTAATGTTTCTTTCGTGTTCTAGGAGGGAGGGAAATCAAACAATCTTGGAGGAGTCTCAACAAGATACTCTCTTGATCAATGGTAGAAAATGTTTCCTTATTTTGTGACAAAGATATCTATTGCTTAGTACAAGGTGTCATACCTACACAAGAATCTTTAGATTGCAAGATTTTATTTTCTTCTTTAAAGGAAGATGTAAAATCTATTGAATTCGAATTGTTAGTTTTGTGTGATGAAATTTACATTAAGTGAAGTTTTCTTTGTTTGTTTCATCTCTTGCAAAGGATAATAATCAAGGCCACTAGTTTCTATTAGTTCAAGATACACTACTATTAAAGTCGGCTTAGAAGATTCTTTTGTTAGAGTGTTGATATTAAGTGAAGGCTTGTTTATTTCTATCAAAGGACAATAACCAAGACCATTAGTTGTTTATTGTGTGTTAGGTTTTATAGGGACATGGATACCTTGTTCTCTAACACCACATCCTTTTCCACTATATCCAAGTTGTTTCACAAGCTTGCTCATAACGTCTTCCATAAAGTTTTTTTCATTTCTTTAGGATTTGGAGGTCGTTGATAGTTAGATTCATCAAAGTATGTTATGTATTTTGTCTTTTATTCTAAAGTGGTTAAGGTGGATGATTTCAAAGGGTCTCCCAAATTTTGTGTTGGCATTACCACTTTTACTTTTCCCTTTTCATGGTATTCGTTTATGATCTTGTATGCTCCCATGAATGTTGGTTCGAAATTCACCGATCCCAAATAATCTAGTGATATCATTGTGAAGGGTTTAGGAAATCTATCTTTTTGTTGTTCTTGCATGGGTTCTACTTGTTTAGTTGTTGTTAATGTTTTCAAATGATTATCCTTTTTTTTCTTAATGTTCAAACAACTATTTGGTTCAAGACTAGCTTCAAGTATGTTTACTTTGTTGTTGTAGACATATTTCATGATACAATACAAAGTAGAAGGCACACCATTCATTTCGTGAATCCATAGTCTCCCTAAAAGGAGGTTATATTAAAAATCATTAGGCATAACATGCATCAGTGTTTCTAATGTGGCCTTTTTGGATGTAATAGGTAAAGTGATCACACCAAGTGGTCGCTTTCCCATATTGTGAAATACACTTATAGATAAAGAGACAGGTTGAAGTTTTGATCTATCCACACCAAGCCTATCCAAAAGGGTCACACTACACACATTAAGGGTTGGGCCATTGTTGGTTATGGTATGCTTTATGCCTCTCTTCTTGCAGTGAACTCCTACCATGAAAGAATCATGTTGCTTTTGCACTTCTAAAGGAGCTATCTCACTTTCGTGGAAAACAATGTTAGCATTTATTCCTTGAATCATGGCTGCTATGTCATTCAATTTCACAATAGAAGGATGGGAACTTGTTGCAAGGAAACTTGAATAAGGTCCCATAATGATATCTTAGTAGGACTATTCTTTAATTGTTCAACAAGATTGTACTCCTTTCCACTTTGTGAGGTTAAACGGGGAGCACTAGGAAAAATGGGATTAGGAAAAGGGAGGGATGTTGAAGTTGTTTTTCTTGGTTGTAGATTGTTTCTAGTGTTATATGTATGAGAAATGATATTATGACTTGGCTGCTGCAACACATGTTTAGCTGGGTAAAGGATAAGTTTGGGTTTGTTTTGGGTTTGAGTTTTGTGTGAAGATGGGTAAAGGATTAAAGGATTCTTATGATGTCCTATGGGGTATGAATGAGGTCTAGTAGTCAAGGGGGATCTAATGGAAGCTTGCACATTCATAACCTCAGTGGCCTTGGTTTGATGTATTTCTAATAAAGGGAAATCTAGAACCACATTTTCACCATCACCTAAGGAAGTCACATTACTATTGTTTTCATTTTCTTGCACCATGATATTCTCCATAGGAGATTTTTTAGAGGAACTACAAAGTAAATGTTCATGGCATTCAAGGATTGGTTCTTCCAAAGTGTCTTCATCACAAATAGGGGAATGATTAATGGTTGAATTGTCTTACTCAATATAGGTTTCCCTAGGTTAAGAGGTACAACTAGGATTATCATGAACTTCATTTACTGTATTTTCTATCATCAAAGTATCTTTTCATGGCTATGGGAGATACTAGGAGAAGAACAAGTATGATTATCATGATCATTTGTAACTTCATTCCTTTGTTCCCTAATGTCTTCCAAAATAGGATATGTAGGGGAAGTATCATAAAGAGGGTTGTTATAGACCTTGAATATTTGATCATCTAACACCAATCTATCATTCCCATCATTTACAATCTCATTCTCTTTTGCTAAATCATTCTCACAAGAAAATGGTGAATGGGGGCTCGGTAAGGTGATGTTTAGAAATGTGTTTATGATGCCATTCTCTTGTGATAAAATATCTTCCCAAGCAGGAGGAGGAGAAGGACAAGCAAGATTATCATGTTTCTCAATGATTGTATCTTATTTCACCAGGATACCTTCATCTCTAAAAGGAGAGGTATCAAGAGAAGAAAAATTATGATTATCATGATTATCTATGATTGCAATCTCTTCTATCACGTCATCCCCACAAATAGGTGAGATAGGAGGGGGGATAAGTTTAAGGAAAGTTTCAAAATTTTCTCTCTTGCACTAAGAGACTCGCATAACTAGGGAATGCATTGAATGAATAGCTAACATGCTTATTGACTAGCTTTTTCTTTGCAAACTTGGAAAAAATGGATACTAACATTTTTGAATAATAATCTATGAAAACTCAAAATGAAATGTAAAGACCTGAAATGAAATGTAACTTTTATATTTTAACAAGGTAATTTATTGATTACACTATGCAATGATCTAAAAATGAAATGTTGTGAATGCAAATTTGGAAATAAGCAATGCATGAAATAGACCAATTTAAGCTAGATTTATTAAAATGCATGAAATAGAAAGTCTACTAATTGAAATAGATAACCAATGGCAGAAAAAAAAAGTGTAGAAACAAGGTTTTAAATGTTGTAAAAGGTAGTTTCAGGGGTGCACTAGGACTAATTCTCCCAAGGTGGCGAATGAGTCCCAATAGTGATTTTTTCAAAAATTTCAAAGTTTTTCAATTGATTTTTATGCTTTTTGTGTTGTATGATCTTAATACTAAGTGCAAATGTATATTTTGTATGAATTTCAATAAAATGAGATGCAAAAATGCAAGCTATATGAACTTTCACTAATGCAAAATTTGAAACCCTAGTGCAAAGTTAATGCAAGCTAGATATAGGGTGATGATGGACTCCAAATCAACAAAGAAGGTATTCTAAATGTAGGTTCACCAAAATGTTTAGTTTAAAAATGGATGCTTTATGGTTTAAGGCATAGAACATCACTTTTCTCCAACTAAAATTTGAGGATGCCCTAGAGATCTCACTCTAAGAGTGGAATAGAGTCAAGAGATCTACTGGAAGGGTATCCTAGGGTATGATTCATTATTGAGGATGGGTTCACCACCAAGTGTAAACTTTGAAAAGATAATGAAATGCAAGATGAAATGAAAAACCTTCATATGATGCAAGCTCGATTTAAATGACCTAGAAATGCAAGAAGAATAAAACAGAAAGCTATAGAACAAAATGTGTGCACCTAGAAATCTAGAGATGGCTAGAAGGATTCTTGAAATGCTAGAAATTTTGACATTTTGACCTAGTGGGACTCATTTTCCATTCTGGGCGTATCAATCCCAGTTCTAGATTCTTGCATAGGGGCAAGTTTAAGACAAAAGGGTATCCAAATTTGTAAAACAAAATTTAAAAACCTACAATGGGACTCATTTTCCACTTGTGGAAAATGAATCTAGATTGGATTTTCTAGAATTTCAAGGTCTATATCTAGTCTTCACTATTTTCTCTTGTTGTTCGGACCCTTTGTTTCTAGATCCGAAACCTTGATTTTGGGGCTATAGATGGAATTTTAGTGAAGATTGTGACCTTGCAAATGGAGAGAAAACTCCAACAAGATTGTAACCTAATCATAAATGATCTTTCAATCTCTAAGATACCTAGATTTGCAATCACACATTTAAATAGGAGAAAACTTGTTGAATGTTATTGAATAGGGGTTTTCCTTGGTCAAACCCCTTTTAAGTAATTAAATAAAATCATCAAACAATGAAAAAAGGACATGAAACATAGGATATGAAACATGAACGATGATACCTTGAATGAATTTCTTATAAATCTACAACTCAACATGAAATGGCCATGAAGGATGTAGATCTTGATCTTGAATCATCAATGATATATCACAACACTAGGTCAATAACATGCTTGATGCTTGATATGCTTGACATGATGATGGGTCTTGAATTGCTGCAACAATTGATGAAGAATTTTCCCTTGAATTCCTTATAAATGATCTTGAATGCTCTCTTGATGCTCTTGTGAAGTCTTGGAATGCTTAACTCTTGCTTGCTTGACTTGATAGCATGTAGGCTTGATGAAATAATGATTTGAAAGCTTTCTTATTTAGGAAATCCACCTAATATCCCATGTATTAGATCCCAAAGGCTGACATACATAAATTTGAACTTAAAACCCAATTTTTCTCACTCAAATTTTGAAAATAGGTCAAATGGGACTCATTTGCCAAGCTAGGTGAATGGGTCCCACCTAGGTGCAACTCATTCACCCAAAGTGGTGAATGGGTCCCATAGGGCCTATTTTAATTGCTAAATTATTGAGGAGTGTGTAAATTAAGCTTATTTATTGGTATTATTGGGTTTTCAATTAAAATATGCCCTAGGATGGATAATATAGGGTATTAGGGGCCTATATTAAGGTCATAAATGCAGTAATGCCCAAAATTCAATGTGAAAGTGTAAATAAATACACTTTACAACACTAAATTAAGGCAAAAATAAGTCTTATTTAGCTAAAAAGGGCCCTAAATCCAATGTGAATGTGTATAACACATTACACCACCAAATTAGGTCAAATTAATTTATAAGCCTCCCAAATTTAATGTGAAGGTGTAAATAAATACACTTTACAACATTAAATTAAGGAAAAGTTAGGTTCATTAGACTTGAATAATTAATAAAATCCTAGAAAAGTGTGAAAATGGGTTACAACACTTTACAACAACTTTACAAGGCACAATTTGAATACATTTTATTTCGTTTACAAGGGACCAATACATAAATCAAGGAAAATGTTAAGCTTAATTTAACAAGGAGCTAAACTGGTGTGAAAATGTCACGGACAACATTTTTTGACACTACACAAATATTTATAATTTGAAGCAAACTATGTGATTTATTTACAAGAGGCTTTTACTAGTAAATATAAAGCTAGAAAAGGAATTTTTTTGTCACAATAAATAAAATTATTTAATTTCTTGTACCAAATTTTATAAAATAATAGATAAGTATTAATTTTTAAATAGAAAATTTATTGTGAATTTACTTCTAAATTATCACTAATTAGACCTAGATCTATCCCTAATCTAACCATATTTACAAAAAAATTTATCGAAACATGTTCTATGTTGAGACAATGATATTGTAATTATTATGCTTGATGAGCCCAAAATGTGCTCATAGTTTGGATATTATGATGAAATTTTAATACCTTTACTTTTGTTATTCATGGTCGTTTAAACTCTTTTGAAACCTTTTACTGGGATATCCTGTAGCAAAAAACTTTCATGTTCCTACAGCCTATTGTGTTGTCTTGTCTACATTTATTACCCCGTTGACTCCCTAAATGACTGGTATATCACATATAGTTTTTGAATGATGAAATAGATTTAAATATGTGATTAATGAACGAATATTGTGTATGTTCCATGTGCCTTATCTTTCGCATCTGTTACCTTGTGTTTCACGGGTTGTTGAAGAAAGTATGATTTAGTCAAGCGCAGCCGATCTTAGCCTTGCAGTAAAGTCTATTTCCTGCACGACTTCGAGGAAGCTCTGGCGAAGACTCTTTGACCAAGACCATTGGGAAAGGATTTTTAATGACAGTCAATGTAGAAAGAGTAGAGTGCTAGATTCTCTCTGGATCGAGTTGAATGGATAAATTCATTGATGAAGTCTGTTCCTTGATTTTGGAATACACTTTACTTCATGTCTTTCTTTGTTAGGGTTAGTTAGTTAATTGTTCTCCTGATTTTAAATAAGTGCTCCTCTGCACGAGTGAGCAAGAAGATGGTTAGAAGTTAGATAGAAGCATAGTGATAGGGAGATAGCATATATCATGTAAGAGTCAGTATGATAATAATAAAAAGTAGAATCTATATGACAAGAGATAGAGTTTGTTGCTAGTTTTCATATCAACAAAGCAAGGTATACCATTCTGAGTTTATGAATAAAGTCTAATGAAGTTCTGAGTTCAGCACTTGCGTAATTAGTAGATACTTGCTAAGGGGGCCCACTTAGTAAGTATCTGTAGCTAGTTAGTTAGCTGTTCTTTTTTTGTTGATCATCACCTAGATTTCATCTTTAATGTTTTTGTACAAACTCAGTCTTGTATTGCTCCTCCAGCATCAGGAATCCATCCCTGTGCCTGTTCCTACAACATAAGGCCAGTTCATAGTTTGAGTCTTAGTCGTAGCCGTTATGATTTCTATTTTTGTTAAATCATGGTTGAGTTAAAAGAACTTTGCATTGCCTTCTTGTAGTGTAGATAGAATTATTTCCAAGTATTTATTTCTATTAAGTTGTGACCGAAACTAGTTCTTAGTGCATATATTGTGTTGCGCCATTCAAAGTATACATTCCCTGGTTTGAAAAGTAAATGAACATCCATAAAGAGATATTGGTCACCTGCTGGAATGTCCAATTCCTAGGATAGGTTTTACTGTGATTTTCATATCCTTTTGTGGGTGTGACCATTTTGGGCACCATTGCCAGGGATGGTGTCAAGCTAAGAATTTTTCAGAAGTCATTTTTAGCATTAGTTTAGTTTTTTAATAAAAAAATTTCAAAATCCTTCAAATCATAATTCATTCTATTGCATGCATAGAAGAAGAGACATGTTGGGAAGGTTTCTCCCTGAAAACCTATTTGTTGAACTACCATTTGACCCAGCCGATGAAAACCCTGAGGAAAATTCATTTGCTCTGATATTCCAGCAAGTAAATATGGTAAATAATCCACCTAACCCACCTCCTGCTTTTGATTTTCCCATTGTTCCCCAGTGAGATACTGACAATCTTAAAAATATTCATTCTTCACTACTACCCAAGTTCTATGGCCTAGTTATGAAGGACCCTAAAAATTTCCTATTTGAGTTTGATATCCTCTGTCGCAGTTATGACTATATTTCTGATGCTCACAAGCTGAAGTTGTTTCCTTCCACCTTGAAGGAAGGAGCTCTTAGATGGTTCATGAGTTTGAGAAGAGGTGTCGTTGATAGTTGGGCAGCCATGCAAACAAAATTCCTTGAGAAATATAAGAAATATTGTAAGAGTGGCAATAAGGGAGATGATATATTCCGAATTCAGCAGAAGGAGGATGAAAGTCTAGAGGATTATATTTCAATATTCTTGTTTTCTTTGAAAAAGAACTCAAACCATACTCTCAATGAAGACTCTCAGAAACTACTTTTTATCAGAGGGATCAATGATGCATGTATAGATGTTTTGAACTTGATGAGAGGAGGTGATATAACCCATCTGCCTTAGGATGATATTAAGAAAATATGTCTTAATTACTCCTAAGAAAATGTGAAGAAGGTTAGAGGTCATCAAGCTATAGTGGGTAAATCTTCTTCCAATGGAGTTTCCCAAATGGAGATCACAAATTTGCTGTCTGATTTCAAGCAGGAAATCATTAACAACATGGCTACACAGTTGGACACTATGCAAGCTCGGAAGAAACATGTTGAAGCTGAAGCAATCTTGGCCGAGTTCTATCCACATTATAGGCAGAAGAAGCATGATTGTAGATGCAAGATGGTGGCCAACATGGAGGCTAAACAGTTGCCTACTGATTTTAAGATAATAGAAGGTGATGATGATCAAGTCTTCTTTGTTGCACAAAGGAGGCCATGGACCCCAAGACAAGGTATGCCTCAGGACCCTTTGCAAAATTTTGGTTCATATAATAGTGAATGGAAAATCAGTACCCTCTAAACTATGGGCCATATTCCCAACCTCAGTGGAATAACCCTTGGCCAAATACCCAACAAAAATGTTGGCAAGCCTCAGAAGGAAACTGGAAACCACCTCAACAAAATTAGTGTCAACCTCAAAAAGGGAACTGGTAGCAGCCTAACCAATGGAGAGGAGGCCAACAATGGTCAAATCCAACCGCAGGTTTCCTGCAACAACCCTAGCAGCAATTTATTATGCCACCTCCTGCACCTAATCAAGGTCAGAATCCAAAATCAACCCAACTACTAGCTCATGTAGCACCTAATCAAAATAACTAGCAACCGCAGCAGCAGCAAGTCTATTTTGCTAATCCTAATCATCAGCCTACCTATGCTCTTAACCTGAATAATATAAATTTATGTTCAAGAACTGTGCTGCCCACACCTTCTCCTCCCATAATCTCAGAATTACCACCTGAGGAGACTGACCAAGAAGAAGAAGATATCAATGACCAAGCCCAACCAAATCAGCCATTTCAGATTCCATCATTACCTAAGTCATCTGATAAGGTGCCCCCTCTCTTCCCACAAAGATTGGAAGGTGAAAATGTGAAGAAACAAGAGGAACCCACCTTTGATATCCTTGACTAGTTAAAGCATATATGTGTGAAAATTCCCTTGTTCCAAGCAATCAAAGAGGTACCTATCTATGGCAAGGCCATCAAGGAGGCATGTTTGAAGAAACTAGGGAGGAAAAAGAAAGACCCTCAAACTTTCCATGTAATAGGACAACTCTCTGACTTAATGCTAGGGAAGCTTAGCATCCCAAAATATTTAGATCTAGGAAGTCCTGTTGTGGAGATAAATGTTAATGGGTTGCAAATTAAGAATGCCTTAGTAGATCTTGGTGCAGCTATCAATGTTATGACAAAGGACCTGGTTGTAAAACTTAATATTTCAGATATAAGGACTACACCTACAATATTACAGATTGCTGATAGCTCAACTATCAAACCTGATGGGGTAGTCGAAGACCTGGTAGTCACCTTGGATTCCTAGGAATACCCCATTGATTTCATGGTCTTATCTCCAAAAGCATCATTGGGGGGATACCTTTTCATATTAGGAAGGCCTTGGTTGGCTACTACTGATGCTTTCATTGGTTGTAGGTCGGGTGACATGACAATATCTGATGGATACAACACAACGAAACTTACTCTTTATTTTCTAGCACTGCCCCAACTTGAGTCTGGAGATGTTGCTTGGCCAGATTTGGGAGAAGAGGAAGAAGTGAACTCTATGGCCAATTTAATGATGATTACCAGAGAGCCTTTCATTGCACACCAAGAAGAAGAAGATGTACTGTCTAATATCTTGCTAAATAAATATGGTACTAAATACTTTCATTGTAAGAAAAATCTATGTTCCTTGTAGACTATTCTTTCTCTGTCCACATCAGCTCATTATCCTATAGCAACAGATTGCTTGCACACCTTACTACCCCATGAGGTAGACATGCCTTTTCTGTCTGAAGTATCTATGATAGACTTAACCTCCCAAGTTGAGGTAGCTTCAGAAAAACCTTGTGCATTAATAAAAATCTCACCCGTGAGTAATAAGAATTTATGATCACAATGCTTACCAGTCATAAGTCAACTTTTGCATGGGACTATGGAGACATGAAGGGCCTAGACCCAAAACTCTGTACATATCGCATATATATCAGTAGTGACTTCAAACCTATCAGGTAGCCTCAAAGAAGAATCAATCCAGCTTTGAGAGAGATTGTTAAAGAAGAATTACAGAAAATGTTGACAACTGGTTTTATCTACCCAATCTCTGATAGTCAATGGGTTTTCCCATTGGTCATTATTCCTAAGAAAGGAGGAAAATGGAGGGTATGTGTAGATTACAGAGAACTTAACTTAGCAACAAAGAAAGATTACTTTCCTCTTCCATTTATTGATCAAGTTCTGGATAATTTAGCTGGAAAGAAGTACTTCTCATTCTTGGATGGCTTCAATGGATACAATCAGATCAAGATTGCTCCTGAGGATCAGGAAAAGACTACTTTTACATGCCCTTGGGGAACGTTTGCCTATTTATTTTTTCCTTTTGCTATTTGTAATGCTTCTAGAACTTTCCAGAGGGCAGTCATAAGCATCTTCTCAGACATCTCATATGATTGCATGGAAATATACATGGATGACTTTACTGTTTATGGTACAACATTTGAGGAAGCTCAAGCTAACTTGTAAAAAGTACTACAAAGATGTGAAGATCACAACTTATCATTGAATAGTCAAAAGTGCTTCATGATGATGCAAGAGGGAATAGTGCTTAGTCACTATATTTTTGATACAGGAATTCAGGTTGATCCTGCTAAAATTGAGATAATCTATAAGTTACCCTCTCCTACTAAGCAGAAGGAGTTACATAGTTTTCTAGGCTATGCAAGATACTACAGAAGATTTATCAAACACTTCAGCCAAATAGCAGGTCCCTTATACAATCTGCTAAAGAAAGATGCAGAGTTTTCTTGGACAGAGGAATGTGAAAAAGCATTTCTTGACTTTAAAATCTCCCTCACACAGGCTCCTATTTTGAAAGGACCTGATTGGTCACTCCCATTTCATATTCATACTGATGCCTTGGATTATGCAATTGGGGCAGTGCTTGGGCAGAAGGATAGATCAACTAAACATGCACTCTACTACATAAGCAAAAATCTGCAAGGGGTTGAATTCAACTACATTGTTATAGAAAGAGAAATGTTGGCACTCATCTACACCCTCAATAAATTTAGGTATTATATCACTGGTTATCAAATATTTTTCCACACTGATCTTGCAACAATCCAGCATCTCATGAACAAAAGCTCAATATCTGGGAGACTGACAAGATGGTTATTGCTGATGTAGGAATTTGTCATTACAATTGTGGACAAGCCAGGTAAAGCCAACGTAGTAGTTGATTTCCTTTATAGAATTCAAAGGAAAGATGACTCTGCACTAATTGAAGACTCCTTTCCTGATGAGTACCTGTTTGCAATCAAGGTTATTCATCCATGGTATGCTGATATAGAAAATTATCTGGCAATAGGAAGAACTCATCCTCAATTCTCTCCTAAGGAAAAAAGATTATTGGTAGAGAAAAGTTTTAACTTTTCTTGGATTGCATGTTTTATATAGGGCCAAATCATGTTATGAGATGTGTACCAGAGGAGGACACTCATGATATACTGCATGCTAGCCATGATGAGCCATGTGGTGGACATTTTGCTGCCAAAAGGACAGCAATGAAAATTTTAAATACTGATTACTATTGGCCAACTTTACATAGAGATGCAGCCAAGTATACAAGGAGATGTGACAAATGCCAAAGGATGGGAAGACCAACTCGCTCTGATGAAATTCCTCTATTTCCAAAAATTGTAGTTACACCATTCGACAAATGGGGACTAGATTTTGTGGGACCAATTGACCCATGTTCCAATGGTAAGTCCTACATTCTTGTGTGCACAGATTATGTCACAAAATGGGTAGAAGTTAAACCTATGAAACATGCTAGGGATAATAAAGTGGCTGAAATCCTATATGAGGAAATATTTACTAGGTTTGGTCTTCTTAGGGAGATAGTGACAGATCAGGGAGCACAATTTACTTCTACATTTATCATAGCTTTAGTCAATGAATACAATATATGGCACAATAAATCAACTCCTTATCACCCCCAGGCCAATGGCAAGGTTGAGGTCACCAATAGAGACATAGAGGCCATTTTAACTAAAACTGTAGATTTGCATAAGAAGGACTAGGCCGCCAGGTTACTTGAAGCTATACGGGCCTACTGTACTACCTGGAAGACTGCTATAGGATTTACACCTTTTGAAATGGTGTATGGTAAAACAGCTATGATACCAATAGAATTTGAACATAAGACTCTCTAAACAACACTGGAGCTAGAAATGGATTTAACAAATACACAGAAGGATAGAATCATGCAGCTCAATGCTCTGGATGAACTCCAAAAGCATGCCCTGCAGCACACTGAGATGATACAGAATCAGTGAATAAGGTGGCATGATAAATACATTAAGGAGAATAAGTTCAAAGTAAGAGTTTGGGCTCTACTTTATGACTCACGGTATAAGGACAGTCTAGGAAAATTGTAGACCAGATGATTGGGGCCGTATGAAATTGAGAATGTATTTGCTAATGGTATAGTTCAACTTGTTACAATTGATCATGTTAGATTCAAGCTGATGGTTAATGGACACCGCCTCCGATTGTACCATAAACCAATCTCAAAAGAAGAATTCATGCAATAGTTCGTTCAGGATCTTGCCACTACTCTTCCTATAGCCAAAGGCTTTAGCCTTTCTCCTGCAACTTCACCATAATTTTGAAAAGCATGCTCATAATAAAGGTTTTCTTTTTAAGGAAACCCCTTTTTCTTCATTTTAACTTATCACCACATCTCACTTCTTTATCTTCCATCCATCCCATCCATCCATTCCATCCATTCATCTCGACTGTCCATGTCACCCATCCACCTCATTCATCTGCATCACCCTTAATTATGAAATCATTCCCAACTATCAACTCATGCTGAAGCCGTCATCTTTCTCAACATGTACACACATTTATCAAAGGTATGCCATATCTTTTGTTATCCCATATTTGATTTATTTTATTCTATTCATTTACTGCTATGTCTGTACCAGTCATTATTACCCGATCTCTACCTATTCTTTAGTACATGTAAGGACACATGTCATACTCTAAGTAGGGGGTGGTGTAATCCACTTTTAAAACCTATCTTTTTGCCGCTGCCACAACTACTCAGATAACCTTTCTTTATTATTTTCTGGTAGTTTCCAAATATGATCACATGTCTTTTTCATTGCATGTTTTTCTTGTAAATTACAATCAAAATTGCTTGTTCAAAAAGTTCATTTTTGGAAAGGAGAGAAATGTGACAGCACGACAGAAGAAAAAAAACTAGAACAGAAAGGGAAACAGAGAGGAAATTTTTAAAATTTCAGCAGGGAGTTGAGTTCAGCTAGGATAAAACTATGAACATGGGTGGTCAACTAGTGCGACATGAGCCTATAGCTCATGAGTTATTATTGCAAAATCCTCAAATAGTCCAGACATTCAGCCTATGTGGATGGTTAAACTACTTCTTGAGTTTAAATGCTTTTGATGAGGAGGTTGTTGGAAATTTTTTGAGAACCCTTTCTGAAGGGGAGGCTACTGTATGGGGTCTAATGGTTGTTGTAACTGAAGATAGAATTGCTGAAGTAATTGAGCTTCCAGCCATTGGAGAAAATTTTTCTTTGGATGCTGCCTCTGCAAGGGCTGAATTTTCAATACCCACTAATGGAACTTTGGAAGTCTCCAAGCAGGGATGCAAGTGAGTATCGTTGCCTCCTCATTCAGAATATGCTACTTACATAATTAGGTA
This sequence comes from Sequoia sempervirens, assembly GCA_007258455.2. NCBI lineage: Eukaryota > Viridiplantae > Streptophyta > Pinopsida > Cupressales > Cupressaceae > Sequoia > Sequoia sempervirens. The sequence continues at coordinate 21,729 of VDFB02124426.1, read as the reverse complement.
TTTAACCTATGAAGGTCGTTTCTCTTACCTGCATTCTTACCATTTCAAATTATTAAGTTATATGAGGCATGGGTTAGTTGTAAATGTTCTAAATTTCTTGTTAAAATTTTTGGAATAAAGTGCCTATGGAACCCAACAGGGGAAAGATAATTCTATTGCTCATCATGGCCTTATCAAATTATTGATTGAATGCTCTTTGAGAGATGTCTCACCTCTTTCCTAGCAACAATTCATTGCCCAAAAGAGCTTGCAAATTCTAGAACCCCCCAGGGTACGTAACCCACAACCTCAAAAAAAGAAAGAAGAAATTGCATCTACCAGTAGAAGAATAGAGCAAGGGTCATCTGCTTCTGTAGCACCTAGTCCTATAGCTCTCACACTTGAATCCTCTATTCGGGTACAACTAGGTCTGCCACTAGGAGAGAGAAGGGAAAAACAAATGCAAAAGAGTCCCCAGAGTCTGACCCTCATTCTCAAAAAAGGCAATGCCCTTCTCCTGCAACATCTTCCCCTACAACTGTCTCTCCTACAACAACACTTGTTGCTATTACCAATTCACTATCATCCTCTGGCAGGGCAGAACCCTCTAGATAGATTAGAAAGAGGAAGGCTACAAGAACACCTCCTACAGCCGCACCAGTGCCAAGAAGAGTTTCAACAAGGAAACAATGTAAGACCTCCCCTGCTTCACCACAACTAGAGGTTATTGTAATTTTAGAAGAGTCCGTAGAGTCTAAATTTGATGTTTCTCAAAATGTGTCTGAGAATGCTGCACAAAGTTTATTCGTACCTGAAGAGGAACAAATTGAGACAAAGAAAATTGAGCATAATGAAAAATGGGTACCAAGTCTTGATGACTTGGCTACCGCTGCTATGCAGATTTCAGAGGAAGCATAGTCTTCTCCACTGCAGCAACCATAATTCATCCTGCACCAAGAGCAGGAATAGATTGAACAATTGGGTGTAGCCAGTGAAGCTACATTTCCCCCTGCAACTTGTAAAGCCATTGTTGTTTATAAGAAGATGTTTTTGATTGAGTTTCTGGAATATGTCAAAGCTAACTGGGAACCAGTTACATTGCAAACCCTAACTTTCTGGCACCTAGCCTAGACTAACATGCAACAAAGTCTATGGGAGGTAGAAAGGAAGAAACTAAAAAAAGAAATTGAAAGTCAGAAACAGGAAATTCTTGAGTTACAAGAAAAAATGGATGAAATGTAGACCACCACCCATAGTTTATGCTCTGTGCCTTAAGGAACAATTCTTATGGTTCCAACTTATGAGAATTTATAGAAATCAAGATCCTATACTTCACACTGCTCAAGAATTCTATGATGCATACCAGGAAGCCCCTAATTGGTTAAGAAATTCTCTGTGTGAATTTTATTTGCATGGCTTTTTAATTCCATTTGAAAAAGAATGGAACCCTCTTCTTTATATTGGCGATATCCATTTGAGATCATTTATGTCATGGATAGCAAATGAAGTAAATTATGGTAGACAATGGGAAACATATGAGGAAGCTGAAAGGAATGAGCCTGTTCCATTACACCCTCAAAGTTCAGACCCCCATGCAATGTTAAAAACCTAGTTTACTCTGACATATGGCATTCAAAATAATACAGCCAGGATGAAAATATTTGATCTCAGGAAATAGGTATATGATGAATTTCAGGAATAGTCATATTCATTTTGGAGACTGTCATACACCAGAAGTGAGAAAAGGTGGGAAAGATTAACTGTTGGGCTAAGAAGGTCCAAGCCTCACAGTCCCCTAAATTTCACAACAACTCTGAAATGATCAAGTAGATATATACAGTTGGGACTTCAAAAGAGATTTGAACTATAGTTGCCATTGACATTCGGACCTCCTGTGCTAATGTGGCCCCTTTATCCTTACCAGGCTACAAATATTAATGATGATTCAGAAGCCTATAGGTATGAAAGGTGGCCGAATTTTAGAGGATTTTATTACAAGTTTGGAGCTCCATTTCAGAGTCATGCCGCAACCACTGATTTCAGAGAAACTACCAGGAAAGTTAATGTTGGAGGACCAACATTGGGCTAAGTAGGGGGTAGATGATGAGCCCAAAATGTGCTCATAGTTTGGATATTATGATGAAATTTTAATACCTTTACTTTTGTTATTCATGGTTGTTTAAACTCTTTTGGAACCTTTTATTGGGATATCCTCTAGCAAAACACTTTCATGTTCCTATAGCCTATTGTGTTTTCTTGTCTACATTTATTACCCCATTGACTCCCTAAATGAGTGGTATATCGCATATAGTTTTTGAATGATGAAATGGATTTAAATATGTGATTAATGAATGGATATTATGTATGTGCCATGCGCCTTTTCTTTCGCATATGTTACCTTGTGTTTCACAGGTTGTTGACAAAAGTATGATTGAGTCAAGCATAGCTAATCTTGGCCTTGCAGTAAAGTCTATTTCCTGCACGACTTTGAGGAAGCTCTAGTGAAGAATCTTTGATCGAGATCATTGGGAAAGGATTTTTAATGACAGTCAATCTGGAAAGAGTGGAGCGCTAGATTCTCTCTGGATCGGGTTGAACAGATAAATTCATTTATGAAGTCTGTTCCTTGATTTTGGGATACACTTTACTTCCAGGTCTTTCTTTGTTAGGGTTAGTTAGTTAGTTATTTTTCTGATTTTAAATAAGTTAGTTAGTTAGTTAGTTTTCATATCAACAAAGCAATGTATACCATTTTGAGTTTATGAATAAAGTCTAATGAAGTTATGAGTTCAACACTTGTGTAATTAGTAGATGCTTGCTAAGGGGGACCACTTAGTAAGTACCTGTAGCTAGTTAGTTAGCTATTCTTTTTCTGTTGATCATCAGTTAGATTTCATCTTTAAAGTTTTCATACAAACTCAATCTTGTATTGCTCCTACAACATCGGGAATCCATCCTTGTGCCTGTTCCTACAACATAAGGCTAGTTCATAGTTTGAGTCTCAGTCGTAGCTGTTATGATTTCTATTTTGGTTAAATCATTGTTGAGTTAAGGGTATGTGCAGGATCATGGTGCGCCAAAAAGTGGCAATATTATGAGGGTATGTGGTTGATGACTTTTTTTTACCCAAAATTAATGAAACAAAAAGGGTTTTAGAGGAGATTCTCAGCTTTCCAAAATATAAATTATGATTTAATTTGAATTTAATAAATAATTATTATTTATTTTCTATTAGAATTACGACTAAAGTCCTGATCGATAGGCTGATTGAAAAACATCTATAACTTTCAAATGGTACCATATTTTTGAATCCAAAATATGCGTCACATTCTATGCTTCACATACTATAGGATTAAAAAAGAAAAATTAAATTTCATGAAGTTTTGACCAAGTTAAGGTGGTGCACAGACGAAGTTTTATATTTTCTAAAAGTTTGTAAAAAATTCATAATTAATTATTTACTTGGAAAAAATTACAAAAAAATATGCATCACATCGGACATGAGTCCTCTACTTATATATAAATATTACAAAAATATTATCATTTTATTATGGTTAGGTGGTCAGATGACACCTACTTCTTATTTTTCCACGAAATTGAAGTACCCTGCATTGAAATTTTAAATTTTCACCAAATAGATTTTATTTATTTTAAATAAACCTAGTATTTTAGAAACTACATTCAATTTTCTACAAATTCTATTCTTACATATTTTTGAAGTAATATAGATAACTTATTCAAATATTTACGTCAAGTTGCCTAACACTAATTTTTCTAAATTTTTTGCCACTTAAGGGCCTATTTTTTGCATGATGATCCTGCACATACCCTTAAAAGAGCTTTGCATTGCCTTCCTGTAGTGTAGATAGAATTCTTTCCAAGTATTTATTTCTGTTAAGTTGTGACCGAAACTAGTTTTTAGTGCATATATTGTGTTGCGCCATTCAAAGTATACGTTCCCTCGTTTGACAAGTAAATGAATGTCCATAAAGAGATATTGGTCACCTGCTAGAATATCCAATTCCTAGGATAGGTTTTACTGTGATTTTCATATCCTTTTGTGGGTGCGACCAATGCTTAATTCTAAATGTTTTGATAAAATTAAATATAAATTATAATGTAGTTACCATTACTAACACAGTAACCAACACTTCAATTGTTAGCTTCAAAGTTATTTTCAACTATTTATTTTACTTAGAAGCATAAAAACACCATATTCCATGAATATATTTTACATTTTCCTCTATAGAAAAGAACATTGAAAACTTCACCAACTTATTCAACTTAAGGAGAATAAGAAAAGATCTATGACCACAAAGGATAGGAATACAGAAGTAGGATAGACCCTTTGATTGATTTCAATTTCAAAGATGAAAACCTTTAGTAGGATTCTCCACGCTAAAAATTTAATAGTTCTTTATGCACTCAACATTTCCAAAAATCTCCCTTAACAATGTTTCCAAAATTCATGTAAGTGCCAACATAGACTTCTAACACTAATTCAAAAGCTAAGGTTAGCCTAGGTCATGAATTGGTCATTTGCCTAAAGTTTACAAGTTACAAAATTTGGCTCCAAAATTTAATTTAATTTAATTTGGTTCAACCAAAAAAAATTGGACACATCCATATGAGGGTTGTTAACCAATGGCATGAAAAGGATATAAAAAAGAAAGGGAATTACCCTACTTCTTATGGGATTGGTTTGTGTAAGATAGAAAATTTTCTCTGCTAGGGTTTAGGACATAAGAGAACAAACTTGATATGCTTCACATTCAACAATTCCCTAGAGATCTCAATCCAATGATGATGAGGGCACAACTTGAGACATAGAAAATAACCCACAAACAAGAGAATAATTTTATTATTCAGAAAATGGAGCTTCTTACATGTAGAGGATCTCAAATCCCCAAGTTCTACAACACATGCAAATTACAAATAGCTACAGAATAACCCTTTCGCAATATGCGAGCTTGTTCCTAAAAAGTTACCGAAAAATTATAAACCCACCCATAAATAGAGCTCCTCATTAGTTTGGAGCCAAAACAACATTCAAATTTGAGTTTAGGTGGTTTGGCGCTGAAAATTTACAACATGAAGTTCAAATTTCAAAAGAGCATTTGCAATTGTATCTTCTAGAAAGTGCGCCAACTTCCCGGGGCCATAAATTTTGATCCAGGACTCTCATTTGTGAACCGTTTGTACTGTTGGAAAGGTCTCGAAGTCAATAATGCACTCAAAATTTGCTACTCCAATTTTGGCAAGTTTCGGGGCCATTCTGGGAACTCTAAGTGCCTCAAATCTAACTCGAAAGATTTTCAGGTGCAAATATAGGAAACTAAAACTGTAATATCTTTCAACCCTAAAACAAAAAATAAAAACCATAAATTGGGAATTTCATTATGATGAAAAGGGTATCCAAAAATGTAAAAACATCTAAAACTGAGAAAATTGAAATTTAACTATTTTTGGGTAATGCAAGATTGCCCTTACACCACTGGATGCTCCTGCATCAGACACCCAGGATAATTTGAGAAGTGACCCTGTCACGTCTCAGATGGTGGAGGAAAACCCAAATGGTCAACCTCTGCCTTAGGCAACCAGGATGAATCTTCAACATGCCTTCCTTTCAATTTCACTAGATATTCTTCATACTGCCTGTTTCTAGTACTCCGTCTCACACGACTATCCAAGATTGATTCAATCTCCTCCCTTGCTGAAATAGGTGCTGGAATCCCACACTGTTCCATTGTTGGTACTTCCTCTGCACCACCTTCATGATACTCTGTCAAATCTAAAATGTTGAACATAGGGGAAATATTGAATCCATCCGGCAATTCTACCTCATATGCATTCCCTGAATCATGCCTTTTCAAAATTTTACAGGGACCAAACTTCTTCATCTTCAATTTGTTATAGGTTCCCACCGAAAACCTTTCTTTCCTCAATTGGACCATCACTTCATCACCAATTTGAAACTCCTTATACCTCCTCTTCTGATCTGCCTTAGCCTTATACTTCATATTCATCTTGTTAATATGTTCTCTTACCTTCTCATGTATATCCTTGATGCATTCTACAAAATCTTTGGCTTCAGCACTGATTTTCTTCTATTGGTCCATCTTCCTCAATTTTGGAGTTGTTCTGGGGCTACCTCCATACACAATCTAGAATGGTGATCTACCAGTGCTTCTGTTGACATAATTGTTGTAAGAAAATTCTACCTGGGGTAATATCAAGTCCCATCCCTTGGGTTTATCCCCTACCAAAACATCTCAGTAGGTTACCCAGAATCTTGTTAACAACCTTTGTCTACCCATCTATTTGTGGATGATGTGAAGAACTAAACTTCAACTCTTTCTTCAGCTTCTTCCATAAGGTCCTCCAAAAGAACCCCATAAATTTGGTGTCACGATCGGAAACAATACTCTTTGGCAGACCATGTAGCCTCACCACCTCTTTAAAGAACAAGTCAGCAATGTGGACTGCATCATGGGTATTTTGACATGGGATGAAATGTGCCATCTTCGAAAACCTATCATCCACCACAAAGACTGAATCATTCCCTCGTTGTGTCCTTGGCAAACCAATAACAAAGTCCATACTTATATCCTCCCATGGCCTCTCTGGTACAGGTAAGGGATGATATAAGCTTGTATTCTAGCTCACTCCTTTAGCCATCTAACATACCCTACAACTTTGTACAAACTTCTTCACATCCTGTGACAACTAAGGTCAATAATAATGTTCACTGATAATGGTGATGGTCTTATCCCGACCAAAATGTCCTGCCATTCCTCCACTATGCTTCTCCTTTATCAGGTTCTCCCTCATGGAACTCCTCGGGATACATAATTAACTTCCCTTAAATAACATGCCATCCTGGATTATGAAATCTAGCCACCTTGTCCTGTCCACTATAACAGGTTCATTGCAAGCTTTCCAAGCCTATGCAAAATCAGGATCTTCTGCATACAGTGTCTTGAGTTCATTGAACCCAACCACTTCAATTTGTATCTTTGTCATCAATGTATGCCTCCTACTTAAGGCATCTGCAACCCTATTTGACTTCCTACTCCTATGTTTCAAAACAAAGGTATAAATCTGCAAAAACTCTACCCATTTCATATGCCTCTGATTTAATTTTCCTTGAATATTTAGGTACTGCAAGGCCTGATGATTAGTATATAGAACAAATTCCTTCGGCAACAGATAATGTCTCCATTTCTTTAATGCTTGAACTATTGCATAAAATTCCTGATCATATACAAAATGCTTTCTCTTGGCATCATTTAACTTTTCACTAAAATAGGCAATGGGCTTACTTTCTTGGCTCAACACTACTCCAATGGCACAACCACTGGCATCACAATCCACCTGAAACACCTTGTTGAAATCTAGGAGGGATAGAACAGGTTGCTCTGTCACCTTTTGCTTCAACAGTTGAAAACTTTTTTCCGCTCCAGTGCTCCATTTGAATTCTTTTCTATCCCCTCTCATTGTTTCAGTCAGGGGTCCACAAATACTACTAAATTTTCTAATGAACTTTCTATAAAAACTAGCCAAACCATGGAAATATCTCATCTTAGTAGTAGTTCTTGGGGTAGGCCATTCCAGAATTGCCTTCACCTTCTTTGGGTCCATCTTGAGACCTTCTGAGACAACAAACCCTAAGTAGACCTACTCCTTCACAAAACAACACTTCTTAAGATTAATCAATAATTTTTTTTTTCTCTTAACTTCGGGGCACTAATATGCATCGATGCTCATCCAATGTCTTGCATCGAAAATCAAAATATCATCTAAATACACACAACAAAACTTCCCATAAATTCTTTTAGTACCTCATTCATGAGTCGCATGAATGTGCTCGGTGCATTGGTTAGCCCAAAAGGCATGACTAACCACTCGTATAGGCCCTCTTTGGTCTTGAAGGAAATCTTCCATTTATCTCCCTCTCGAATCTGGATCTAGTGATATCCACTCTCTAACAAATCTTGTGAAGTACTCAAGCTCCACCTGGGGCCAATAGTCCATCAGTCATCATCCATCCCTGGTGTGGGGAAATTTGTACTCTGATTAGCACTGTTTGGCTCGAACTGCACACATCCTCCACCTTCTTTGCTTGCTAGTGACTGTGGTACTACACATTGGACTCGAACTCCTCAGACAAACCCTTTCAACAATTCTTCAACTTTTATGTTCAACTCTCATTTCTATTGAGTATTATTCTATGAGCTGCCTTATTCGCAACTAGCTCCGTGGAATCAAGTCAATTTGATGACCTGATCTTCCTTATTGGTGGTAAACCCTAGGTACATATCGTAAACAATATCCTGAAACTCATCCAACATCCCAGAAACTTCTTCTGGAACCTTCTCATTATCCTCCTTACTCTAGGAATCAATGCATAACACACATGCTCATGCTTCATACCTTCTAAAAAAATTCTTCCATTTACATAACAAATTCTAGCACTACTGCATACCTTTTCTTTAGTCTCCTTCAGGGGTTTCAACTTGTGACGAACCCCATCATTTGTCAAGGAATAAGTGTTTGCATGGCCATCATGTATAGCTCGCCTATCGAACTGCCATGGCCTCCCCAACAACATGTGATAGGCATCCATGGGGATGACATCACAGAGTACCTCATCATGGTAGCTCCCCGGATCTTGAACTCTTTACTTCAGGGTAATCGCTTCTTCATTGGACCAAAACTTTGTGGTCTTTCTCTCGCGAACTCGAAATCCACAATGGATGGTGCCTTTCCCTCTTTAGCTTCAACTTTGTGACCATCTCCCTTCCGGACGCTAGATCAATGTTCTAATCACAATAATGACATTCACAACATTTTCCTTCACACTTGCACCTTTGTGCGAAACATATTCTTTCCTATTCTAGTTCCTTTTCCTCTCCTTTCGTAACCATCACTGTTCACCTATTCCCTTTATCCCATATGTAACCCTTCCATGACCTTCGCCTGGCGTTCTTCCCTTGGCAGGGATTATCTTTATGCCTCGGCGTCCTTTCTTCACCACACCTTAAAACACATTCTCCTTTTGAAAACCACCTCTTCCAGATCCTTGTCCATATTTCCCTCATCCTCTATCTCTTTGATCACCACGATTTTGATCACGAGGGCGGTAGAAGTTGTCATTCCTTTGGCTTCGGCTGGTACCCACACCTTCAATTTTCTTTTCATCATCATTTCAGCTTCCTAAAGGTCTCTCCATTGCCCCTTCCCGCTTGACCTCATCTTTTTTGCTTGCCATCAAATGTTTTGTTCAGATTCTCTTCCACCTTCAAAGCAAACTCATACACATCCTCAATAGTGGTCATTCTGACTAGGCTTAACTCCTCCTGAATGCTCGGTCGTAACCCATTAAGATATAAGGCTACCTTCTCCTTATTGGCTCCCTCGGTGGTGGACCCATTCTCGGGATGATTATCTTGTGAAAATATTTTAGTATATTCCTTCACGTATCTTTCCTCCTTGTTTCAACCCTTGTAATTTCTTCTACTAGATCTAACTCGTAGTCCACACTGGTATGAATTGCTTCTTTAGTTTCTCTACCATGTGAACCCATCTCGTGATATTTTTTCCTCTTCACTTTTTCCAACTAGACCTCTTCCACCAAATACCAGCATGGCCCTTCAAATATTTTGAAACTTAAACCCATATGGGTCCCTCTATTTCATATAATTTCAAAATTATTCTTATAGCTCATTGATCCAGCTGGACAAATAACTTTTCAAGGTTCTCTTAATAATCTGACTTCGCTTTCCGTCTTTACCTTTTTAGCGCCCTATTTCATTACCGTCTTGATCAATTCGCTCCTTTCATCTTCTACATTTAACCTTTTCCCTCCTTCATCCTCACTTTCCTCCCTTTTGTTTGTCCCTCTTTTCGGAATCGCTTCTTTAGAATCGCGTTTCGGCCCTCGTTTTACGTCATGATTGCCTTCCACTTAGAACTCGCCACCTTTGATTCACCTTCCTTCTCGGTAACTCACCTCATGTTTTACTGCAATCACTCTAGGAGACATCTTTCTTGATCTCGACCCACAACCATGGTCCTGGTGTGAACTGCCTCACGGTCAACGATCTGTCCACACGCTCAAGAAAACCTGCTCTAATATCACTTGATGAGGGCACAACCTGAGACATAGAAAATAACCCACAAACAAAAGAATAATTTTATTATTCAAAAAATGGAGCTTCTTACATGTAGAGGATCTCAAATCCCCAATTTCTACAACACATGCAAGTTACAGATAGCTACAGAATAACCTTTTCGCAATATGTGAGCTTGTCCCCAAAAAGTTACCCCAAAAATTAGAAACATGCCCATAAATAGAGCTCCTCATTAGTTTGGATCCAAAACAACATTCAAATTTAACTTTAGGTGGTTTGGCACTAAAAATTTACAACATGAAGTTCAAATTTCAAAAAAGCATTTGCAATTGTATCTTCTAGAAAGTGCGCCAACTTCCTGAGGCCATAAATTTTGATCCAAGACTGATTCGTGAACTGTTTGAACCATTGGAAAAGTCTCGAAGTCAATAACGCACTCAAAATCCGCTACGCTAATTTTGGCAAGTTTTAGGGCCGTTCTAGGAACTCTAAGTTCCTCAAATCTAACTCAGAATATTTTCAGGTGCAAATATGAGAAACTAAAACTATAATATCTTTCAACCCAGGAAAAAAATATAAAAACCATAAATTTGGAATTTCATTATGATGAAAAGGGTATCTAAAAATTGAGAAACTTGAAATTTAACTATTTTTGGGTGATGCAAGATTGCCCTTACACCACTGGGTGCTCCTGCATCAAATGAAGAAAGGGGAAATAGACTTGATAATAGGATATCCTAGGGTATGATTTATGATTATAAGGGGTTCACAAACAAGCTAGGGCTTGGAAAAACAAATGAAATGCAAGATCTAATGACAAATACTAGTGGTGCATGAAACTTCAATGAATGATCTAGAAATGCATATAAATCAGGTCAGAAAGTTATAACATCAGAAGTGTGCACGTGAAAAATTGTAGAGGCTTGGATGAAGATTGGACATTCTGCAAATCCTAAAATTTTGGCCTATTGGGACTCATTCACCATTCTAGGTGAATCAGTCCTAGATCAAGGTTTCTACACAAGAACAAGTTTCTAGAAAAAGGGTATCCAAAACTATAAATATCTCAAAATTCACCTAAACAGGGACTCATTCGCCAGTTTGGGAAATGAGTCTAGTTAGGGTTTTCTGGAATTTTAAAGTTTGGATCAAAGTATCTTCTTCACAACTAGGAGAGATACTAGTAGAAGAACAAGTATGATTTTAATGATCATTTATGATTTCATTCCTTTGTTCCCTAATTTCTAGCAAAATAGGATAAGTAGGGGGAGGATCATAAAGAGGGTTATAGACCTTAAATATTTGATCATATAACACTAACATATTCTCATCATTTACAATCTCATTCTCTTTGACTAAATCATTCTCATAAGCATAGGGGAATGGAAATTAGGTAAGGTGATGTTTAGAAATGTTTTTATGATGTCACTCTCTTGCACTATAATATCTTCCAATGTAGGAGACTTAATAAAAGAGGAGATTTTAACAATGTCATGATTCGAAGTGAGTACATCTTCTAACACCAAAATACCTTCATCTCTTGTAGGTGAGGTATTAGGGGAATAGAAACTATGATCATCAGGATTGTCTATATCTTCATCTTCTTTTATCACATCATTCCCACAAATAGAAGAGATAAGAAAGGGTGTAGGTTTAAGAAAATTTTCAATATTTTCACTCTCTTGCACTAAGAATCTCATAACTGGGGAATTATTTCAATGAATGAATAACATGTTTATTGACCAACTTTTTCTTTGCAAACTTGGAAAATATTGAAACATTTTTTAACAATAATCTATGTGAAATTAAAATGCAATGTAAATGCATAGAATAAAATGTGTAGATGCAATTTTTAGATTTGAAATAAGGTAATTTATTGATTACACTATGCTGTAAATTGAAAATGAAATGAATGCAAATTTGGAATGAAGCAATGCATGAATTGAACCAATTTAAACTAGATTTAGTGAAATGCATGTAACAAAAAATGAACTATAACTGAAACAACTAACTAATGGTAGCAAACAAAAGTGTAGAAACAAGGTTTTTGATGTTGTTAAAGGAATTTTTAGACATGCACTCGGACGGATTCACCCAAGGTGTCAATGAGTCCTAGTAGGGAATTTTTCAAAATTTTCAAATATTTTTAAGTGATTTTTATACTTTTTGTTTTGTAGGTTCTATAAACTAAATGAAAATGTAGTTTTTAGATGATTTTTGAATTTTTGAGATGTAAATATGCAACCTGTTTGCATTTTCACTAATGCATTATTTTGAAACCCTAGAATGCCAATTAACTAATGCAAAATGTAATGTAATGTTAATGCAAGCTAAATATAGGATGATGATGCACTCTAAATCATAATAAAGGTGTTCTAAATGTAGGTTCAGTGAAATCTAAGATAGTAAATTATCGTTGCTAGGGTTTAGGACCTAGGACAACAAACTTTCTACACTTCACATTCAAGGATGCCTAAGAGATCTCAATCCAATGAAGAAAGGGGAAAGAGACCTGACAATAGGGTATCCTATGCTATGATTTATGATTACAAGATGGGTTGACCACCAAGCTAGGGCTTGGAAAAAAAAATGAAATGCAAGATCTAATGACAAATACTTGTGGCGCATGAAACTTAAGGGTATGTTCAGGATCATCATGGAAAAAATAGGCCCTTAAGTGGTGAAAATTTCAAAAAATTAGAGTCAGACAACTTGTCATAAAAATTTATATAAGTTATCTATATTATTTCAAAAATATGTAAGAATATAATCTGTAGCAAATTGAATGTAGTTTCTAAACTACTAGGTTTATTTTATTTTTTTAAATCTATTTGGTGAAAATTTGAAATTTCAATGCAGTAGTACTTAAATTTTAGAGAAAAAATAAGAAGTAGGTGTTTGTCTGACCACCCTAACCACAACAAAATGATAATATATTTTTATGATATTTTAGATGTAAGTAGAGGACTCATGTCCCGATGTGATGCATATTTTTTGTAATTTTTTTCCAAGTAAATAATTTATTATGAAGTTTTTATTACAAATTTTTAAAAATATGAAAAATCATATGTCTAACCACCTTAACTTGGTGAAAACTTCATGAAATTCAATTTTATTTTTGGTTAATCCTATAGTATGCAAAGCATAGAATGTTACGCATGTTTCAAATTCAAAAAATTTGATACCATTTGAAAGCTATAGATATTTTTCAATCAACCTATCAATTAGGACTTTAGTCATAATTCAAATAGAAAATGAATAATAATTATTTATTAAATTCAAAGTAAGGCATAATTTATATTGGTGGAAAGATGAGAATATCCTTTAAAAACCCTTTTTGTTTCATCAATTTTGGTTAAATAAGAAGTCGTCAGCCTCATACCCTACACATACCCATCATATCGCCACTTTTTGGACCATCATGATCCTACACATACCCTTGAATGAATGATCTAGAAATGCATATAAATCATAACAAAAATTTGTAAAATCAGAAGTGTGCACTTGGAAACTTGTAGAGGCTTGGATGAAGATTGGAAATTCTAGAAATCCTAAATTTTTGGCCTACTAGGACTCATTTGCTATTCTAGCTGAATCAGTCCCAAATCAAGGTTTCTGCATAGGAATAGGTTTTTGGAAAAAGGTGTATGAAACCAAAAAATTATCAAAATTAATCTAAATAGGACTCATTTGCCAATATGGGTGAATGAGTCTAGTTAGGGTTTTCTAGAATTTCAAAGTTTGGGTTTACTCCTCAAGGCTTGCTCTTTCTATTCCTCTTTATTTTTGGATCTGAAACTTTGATTTTGAGGCTATAGGTGACTTTTTGGTGAAGATTATGACCTTGTAAATAGGGAGACAACCACAACAAATTTCTCCAAGCTTGTAACCTCATCTTCAATGATCCTTAAAGTCTTCAAAGCACCTAGATCTATAATTACACAAAGAGAGAGAGAGAGAGTTGATTGTCAGGGAATAGGGGTTTTCCTTGGTTAAACCCCTTGTAGGTAATTAAACCAAATGATTAGACATTGAAATGAATGCATGAAACATGAAACAGAGAACATGAATCATGGAAAATAATACCTTGAATGATTTCTTGTAAATCTACAACTCAACATGAAATGGCCATGAAGAACGTAGATCTTGATCTTGATAATAGGAGTAGAAAAATGCTTGATATTGGATCCTCAATGCTAGATCAAAAAAATATCCCAATAACATGCTTAATGCTTGATATGCTTGACATGATGATGGATCTTGAATTTCTGCAACAATTGATGAAGAATTCTTCCCTTGAATGCCTTAGAAATGATCTTGAGTGCTCTCTAGATAATCTTGTGAAGTCTTAGAATGTTTAATTCTTGAATGCTTAACTTGATAACATGCATACACTAAAAAATAATGATTTGAAAGCTCATTTATATAGGAAATCCATTTAATATCCTATGTATTAGATCCCAAAGACCGACGTACATGAAATTTGAACTTAAAACCTAGTTTTCCTACTTAAAACCTTGAAAATAGTCCAAATGGGACTCATTCACCAAGCTGGGATAATGGGTTCCACCAAGATGGTTCGACTCATTCTCCCAAAGTGGTGAATGGGTCCCATAGGGCTTATTTCGATTGCTAAAGTGTCACAAAGTTTGTAAATTAAGTTTATATGTTGATATTATTGGGTTTTTAATTGAAATATGCATTGGGATGCATAATATAGGGTCTTAGGGGCTATTAATGATGATATTAAGGTCATAAATGCAAGATGGTCCAAAATTCAATGTGAAATGTAAATAAATACATTTTCCAATATTAAATTAAGGAAACATTGGGTATATTTAGCTAAGAAGGGCCCAAAATACCATGTGCATATGTACAATACATTACAACCTTAGATTAGGGAAAATTTAAGTTTATTTATCTTTAAGAGGGACCAATACCTAATGTGGGTGTGTAAAACACATTACAAAACTAGGTCAAGGTGATATCAAGTCCAATTTATCATTAATTATTCTCAAATAAATTAAGGAAAAGGAAGACTTTTTCTATCATTAAATCTAGCCCCCACTTTAGATGATAGGATAAACTTGATTTAAACTCACACTAAAGTAGACATTCAAGAAGGGTCTAAGTCTACCAATGCAGATGGTCTAGGATAACAAATATTGAGGAAGTGGTCAAGCCCCTAAGATCCAAGATCGTAAGTAAAATTGACATAAGCACAAAAGGACACATACAAGATGTATGATATGTAGCATCAAGATATGGAAACATGCAATGTCAATGACTAAAGGAATAAAGAAAAACAAAAAGAATAAGCAAAAATAAAAAGAGGTGGGTCAAGCCTCCACCATTTTTCCAACATGATGTGGATCAAATCAAAGCTATATGTCCAAAATTACACACTCACTTTGAGGTAAAAAAACTTCAATCTATCCATTAGGTGGGTAATCTAAGAAGGTAAGACACATATGACTGATATGCGCTCTCACACACATGCAAGTGGCTAAGGGAAAATCATGTCTTGGATCAGCTTCCTATCAAACCATACAAAAGTTATACCTCTTGATAACTTTGATAAGGAACCATGTAAAAATGATCTTTAAGTTTCATGAGACAACAAAAACTTTCTATTCTTGGAGCTCATGAACAAAAAAGATGGCTCCACATGCATGCAAAGTGTGTTATGCAAGGTGGCTATATAACAGTTGTTGTAAATGAAAAATAGTGTAAGGTATGTTCAAAGGGATTTTTCTTAGTTCATGTATGGTATCTTCTTAGGGAACATCGTGCTTAATGTCTCCAAGAGAAGGAAAATCAAAGAAATATCACACTCTTGAAGGAAATAAAACCCAATGACACCACCAAGAAAAGGATGCGTTGCAAGAATATAGAAAATCACATAGTGAAACATGAGTGTCGATGTATGCCCCCCACTTTAAAGTGGTTTCTAATGCCATTGTTGTGAGAAATTTCTTTAAAGTAGAAGAAGAAATGAGAGATTATTCAGAAATCCCTATGCCAAGTCATATGTTTTGAAATCAAAGTACATCATGAATAAGTATGTTGCATGTGAGCCAATCTTAAGGCATGTCATCCACATCCCAAGCTTTCTCTTATATGTACATGAAAGGCAGTCAACTAGCAAAAAGAGACAATGACAAGTGACATATGAGGAAAAAGGCTACTTAAATCCTTTGCTCCACTTAGTGCAGGACAAGGATGATAATTTGTGACAAAGATGTCTCTTGCTTAGTACAAGATGTCATACTTATAGAAGATTGTTTAGATTGTGAGATTTTGTACTCTTCTTTAAAAGAAGGTGTAAAATCTAATGAACTTGAATCATTGGTGTTTTGTGAGATGACATTCATATTAAGAAAACATTTATTTATTTTGTTCATTTCTTTCAAAGGGCAACAATCAATACCACTAGTGTCTAGGAATTCAGGATGCACTAATGCTAAAGTTTTCTTAGAGGAATCTTTTGTAATAGTGTTGATGTTAAGTGAAGGTTTCTCTTAGATGATTCTTTGGAGGCATCATCAGATGTAGCAAAGATAGCATCGAAAGTCCAAGCATAATTGTTTGAATATCCATTAGCAATATTGATGAACTTATTGGCAAGACACTCAACAACTGTTTTAATGTTTTGGAATGCATTTTCCTAGGCACCAAAGGAAACACCAAAATATCTAAAATCCAAATCAAAAATACATTTTGATGGATCCTCATATAAAATTTTAATATTTAAAAACACAATAAAATATTCTTTGAGGTATATCCCAATTTCCTTGATTCCCATTCTATACAGGTCACTTCTTTTAAAGAAAAGACCTCTCTTTTTCACAATGTCACAAGTTTTCAAAAAATATAGATTTAAATAGATTGAGACTCCAAATCCTATAAAAAATACTCACCTCACATCCATATTTCCTTGACTTCTCTAACACTAATCTCTTCAAGCAATTTGTATCACATTAAAAATTAAATGTGTAGACCCACAATTCCAAGTACTTCTTAACTTGCATGCCAATAGTAAAATTCCATACAAATGAAATGCCACATATTCAAACATTGGTTCTCCTCCCCATGCAACACTCAAAGTTTAGACACCATTATCATTGTTATTTTTTCAACAAATATGGACTTAAAAACAAATTATAAAATGGCTCTTATAATTGATTATGTAAGAAATGAGAGCACAATATCTATAAGCATTTCATGAAGATATATTTATAAAAAAAAGATTGATATGATAAAACGAAAGAAATTCAGTTCAAAAACTCAAGAAAAAAATTACTCTCCATTTACTATGGCTTTCTTCTTCACACAACCATATTCTCTTCCTCTCTACAAACTATTCGTATGCACTTGTAGTGTCAAAAAAAGTGCACCTTCCTTGATTCAAGAATAATTAATGATAAATTGGACATAATGTCACCTTCATCTAGTGTTGTGAGGTGTTTTTCACATCTGCATTAGGTCTTGGGTCCTTTTCAAAGAGCCTATATCTTTCCCTTTAATCAATGCTTGATTTTAGTATAGTGTTGTAATGCTTTTACACCTTCACATTGATATTGTACCTTCTAGGCTAAGTGGACCTCATTTTAATGTTGTAAAAGTGTATTTAACCACAATTTCACACTGAGCTTTGTGTCCCTATCCCCAATCACCCTTATCATCATTAATTGTGGCCCTTAGACCCTTATTTTTGCATCCTAAGGCATATTTAGACTAATATCCCAATAAAAACAATTTAAAACCCTGAAATCTTGAAGAACCACATCAAAAACCTCAAAGTGGCACTCATTCAACACCTTGGGTGAATGAGTCTCTTTTGGGGACTTTTTCAAAATTGAGTGAGAAAATTGCAATCTTAACTTGAATTTTGGTAAATGTCGGCCTTAGGGATCAAAATAATGGTCAATTGAGTGGCTTTCCTATATAAGACAACTCTCTAATCCTCATTTCATCCATTCATGCCATATCAAGACAAGTAATCAAGAGTTAAGCATTTCGTCATCAAAATAGTATTCAAGATCATTTTTAAGGCATTCAAGAGCAAGATTCTTCATCAATTGTTGTAGCACTTCAAGATCCATCATAATGGAAAGGTTATAATTGCATTATCTCATGTTCATGCTTCATTATCTCATTGCATCATTTGGTTTAATTACCTAGATGGGGTTTGATCAAGGCAAACCTCCATTCCCTAACAATCAACATTTTCTCTCTTTCATTGTGTGATTGTAGATATAGGTATTGAAGGTGTGGAGGTGATCTAAGAATAGGTTTCAAACTTGTTAGGAATCATTTCCCATTGGAAGGTCAAAAATACTAACAAAAATTCAATCTATAGGCCCAAAATTTGTAGTTTTGTGATCCGACACTTGGAGGCACCGGAAAGCAAAACAAAGAGGTAGATTTAGGGACTTCAATTTCAAGAAAATCTAAATTAAACTCATTCACCAGCTGGGTAAAAAAATGAGCGTCCCAATATAGGTAAGTTTTTCAAATATTTTTGGAGATTTTGAATACCCAATTGCCCAAAACCCACTGCGCGTAACTAACTGGACTAATTTGTCCAAAATGGTGGATGAATCCCACCATGCTTAAAAATTAGAATTTTTAGAAGTTCAGAGCTATTCCTAGTCTCTTCAAGGTTTCCAAGTGCACACCATTCACATATTTACTTTCTATCATGTTTTATTTACATTTCTAGAGCATTCTTTAGGTCATTTAGTATTAGTTTGCATATCACACTATATTTTCCAGCATTTATGTTTTCCAAGTTTACAATTTGTGGTGAACCCATTTCTTGTCCCCATCATCTCCAAGGATTCCTTATAGTTAGATCTCTCACATTCTCCACTGGGTTGAGATCTCTAAGGCATCCTTGAATGTTAGTTGGAGGAAAGTGATGTATTATGTCTTAAACCATAAAGCATCAATTTTTAAACTAAACATTTTGGTGAACCTGACTTTCAAATACCTTATTTTTTGATTTAGAGTCCATCATCATCCTACATTTATCTTGCCTTAACATTACATTGTATTTTTCATTAGTTAATTTGCATTCCAAGGTTTCAAATTTTTTCTTTAGTGAAAGTGCATATAGTTTGCATTTTTGCATCTCAAATCATTGAAAATCAAATAATATCTACATTTTCATTTAGTATTCAGGTCATACAGTTTAAAAATAATCAAAACCAATTCAATATTCCTAAATTTTTTAGAAAAAAACCCTAATTGGGACTCATTCGCCATTATGGGTGAATCAGTCCTACTCTAGATTTTAAATTTTCTGTTACAAAATCAAAAACCTCATTTTTGTGCTTTCTAAGTCTCCTGGTAATGTATACTATAAGTCTGGAAAGTTTTAGTAACATTTTTTGTATGCATCTAAGTTAAAACCATCAATTTATGGTACTCATTTTTGAAACCATTACAATTACAAGCATCATTAGATCTGAAAATGCTCACATTTCTGAAACATGTCATCACATGTATAAAATCATTTTTCATTTTTGCATATACAATGTTTATGCTCATAAAACTTTGCATAATTTTGATATAAGTGTTTTTCATTTTGGGATATAAATTGTTTGCATTCTTAAAACTTTGTATACATTAGATAAAAGTGTTTTGCATCTTTGGATATACATTGTTTACATTGCTGAAACATTGCATGAAATGGTTACAAGTGATTTTCATTTTTATTCAAACAAGGTTAGTGTCTTACATATCTAGGAATACTAATAAAAAATTCATATCCCCCCCATGAGAGTGTTCTAGTGAAAGAGAATACAACCTTGGATAGTCCTAATGATCATATCTTTTCTTCTCCTAATATCTCTCCTATTGTCAAAGAAGGTGTTAGAAGAACCAATCAATGAGAGTTTTGAGAATCTGAGTTGTTTCTCTCCTCTTACTTCTCGTATTGGGCAAGACACTACTAAACAAGAGGACATAAAAATAAGTAATTATGATGATCACACAACACAACACAAGACCCTTGAAACATACCTATGTTCATCTCCCAACATCTTATCCTCTTGTGATAGTGATGAGGATATGTCGGTGTTAGATAAGAAAACCTTCAAGATCTATGATAACAATATTTATGTCTCTTCCCCTACCTCTCCTATTTTTGAAGACATTATGGGACAAAGGAATGAAGCTATGGACCATCATGACAATAACATTTGTTCTTCTCCTAGTATCTCTCCTAGTTGTGAAGAAGATACTTTGATGTTAGAAAACACAGTGGATGAAGGTCAGGAGGATCTTAGTTGTCCCCATTCTCCTAGGGAAACCCTTATTGAACAAGAAAATTCAACCATTGATCATTCCCCTACCTTCAATGAAGTCATATTGGAAGAACCAATTCTTGAATGTCAAGAACATTTGGTTTGTAGTTCTTCTAACAACTCTCCTTCTAGGGAGAATATCATGGTGAAAGAAAATGTGAACATTGATGCATGTCTAAGTTCAAACACTAAACTTTCCTTAGGTGAAGATAATGATGTGACATCAGACTCCTTTTCACTAAGAGATCATGCAAATAAGAAAAATCTTGTTGAGGTTATGATGAAACAAATTGGATCTCTTTTAATTAGTGAGCTTCCTAAATCATGTCGCATTAACGAATCACATAAGAAAATGAGAGATTTCTTGAGATCTATGATGAAATCTAACATTTTTTTATAGCAACCAAGATATAAAATAGTTTCTCAAAGATGTAGGGGACCACAAGTCTCTCCCACAACATCACCATTACTTCAACATATTTTTCGTAGTGCTCCTCATTCACCTTTTCAAAACATAGTTGAAGATCTTAAGAAGACCCATGCTAACATATCCATATGGAAACTTATTCAACTATCACCTACATACAAGTGCCTATTTCAATAACTATTACAAATAAAGTAGAAGGAGATCCAAGCTTCTATGAAATTGAATAATGTAAAATCCTCCTTTCATCCCACACAAGTCACACAGTCAGAAATCACATTCTCTAAGAATGAATTTCCCTCACTTGAGATTCAAAACAAGAATGATCCCTTGATGATAAAGGTGATCATTAATGAAACCTTAGTTAGGAACACTCTCATTGATAATGGAGTAGAAATTAATGTTTGTAGCATGGACCTCCTAAACAAAATTGACATGGACAAAAAGCTCATTCAACTTAATGATGTTCATATTCATGGCTTTGATAGTTTCCACTAGGCATGATCACATTACCTATTGAGGTCAAACTTGTACTATTTCCTACCTCTATCCATATCATGCAGGGACCCCTTCCATACAATCTTCTCTTAGGGAGACCATAGATTCATGCTATGAAAGGAGTCCCATCTACCCTTCACCATATAATGAAATTTGAATACAACAATAAGATATACATGGTTGATGTAGATGAATGAAGCTATGAATCATATGATCACAACACTTCCAACTCCCCTAACACTTTCCTTCCACAATCAAAACTTGAACATATACAAGTTGATGGTAATCATGCACTTACAATAAAACTATTTAGTGATAATTGGGGTTTGTTAGATTTTACGCCTCCTTTCAATAGGTAAACCAAGGTATCACCCTCGTGGTC
>VDFB02124424.1:83393-105918 GCA_007258455.2 Sequoia sempervirens | reverse complement strand
CGACTACGAAGAAAGAAGTGAGCGTGCTGCATTTGCCTGAGGAACTCCATAAAGACAATCTTGTCTGACGGATATCTCGGCAACATCAGAGGCTCTCCAGCATAACCATAAACTCGGAGGTACGTGAAAGTAGGAAACTGTATGAACCAATCTGCCCAAGTCTCCATTGCTGATTTGGCCTCGGCTGAAATACGAATGTGCATCTCATCATCAAGATCCCTCACGGTTCTCATGGCAAAGTGATCATTCACCACTCGGAAGTCCTGCACAGACTGAGAAAACTCTAGCTGTGGATAATATTCATGAATATGCTGAACACCGAGAGTACCATTGGTTTTAAGAAGTCTGAAACTACCTTGAAATGCCACCAAGTAGACCAAATAAGATATCATATGAAACTCGCGATGCTTGAGAAAGTTAGAAATCTGCTGATGTAAGCAATCACTAATTAACATAGCCCAGTCAAAATGCTCTGTGCCATCAAGGATTCTGGTAATCAGGTAGAACATCCATGGACGGAAAGTGTTAGCATCTGACTGGCCGGTAACTCGATTGAGTAAGGTGATCAAAACAGCAACTTCTCCTTTAAATTCACCACGACCAACCTTCTTAGGCAAGTTAGTTTTCTGAATTGTCAACCATTTCTGAGCAACCTCTCTCTGTGAACGTTGATGATCAGCATCCCATATCTTCTCACAAGCTTCAAGATCAACAGTAAAGTTATCTGCGCGAGGAGGAATAGCAAAACATTTCTCTATGTCCTTCGGCTTGAGACTGCAAACCACTCTTCCATCAACCGATCTGATCTGTCGTGAAGACGAGTCATAATGCTTAATGCAAGCAAGTACGAACTCAAGATAGAAGATAGAAACAGGAATGGATGCCGCTGCCAGCAACCCGGAACGCTCAAGATTCCTCATCGAATTGCTGCTAACACCTTCTAAACTGCTCAGATTGACCACTGGATAAACATGATTTAGGTCCGTATCTGAAGTCTTGGTGAAATTATGTGTAAGGACTGATTTCACCTTGTAATCAATGAGATTGAACTGCATTTTGAAAATGGTGACTTTTGACTGTAAAGTCGAATATGCTTGAAGAACTTTCTGAAAAACTCTGAACAAGGCTAAAAATAGCTTCTGACAGAAGAAATTTTCGAAGAAATTCTGGAACATGGGTTTTGTGCACAACTGAATTCTGAACAAACCCAGATAGCTGGATTTTGGAAAAAATGTGATTTAAGCCCACATGCAAAGAGATTCTCGGAAAAAGGCTCAGAGCTTCAGAATGAAGGCTACGGGGCGATTTTCTCGAAAAAATCTAAGAAGTGGGTCTTGTTGCAAACGCTGAAATATGAGAACCCAGATGAACAGATTCTGAAAATGTGTTGAATTACTCTGGCATGCGAAGAAAGTACCTAAGGTGAGAAATAGAAGAAATAAGACAGAAGATAGAAAGTTTTGCTTGTCTGCTTCTGAAAAATCCTGCAAATCTCTTCTTCGAATCTTTATAAAACCTGCATGCAAAGTGGAAATAAAGTCTAGAATTGACTTCTTCTGAAGAATCTGAGCTCGTAGCTTCGAAGAACGCTAAAAATGGACACCTGAATCACCTTAAGCTTGCTGGTCGCTCAAAACAATACAAGCTTTCAGAGCAAAAGATGATGCAATAATGGACACCATCTTTGAAATATATAGAATTTCATCATAAGAAATTCGTACTAAATAAAGCATGCATTAAAAATGGCGCTTAGCTTCTTATTGGACCTCATAATAGTTAACTGGAACTCAAACAAGCTCAATAAGTGGATGTGCTTTAGGGTTTGCCTTTCAAGTCTTCAGTTAAACTTAACCATGCGACTTTAGCTTCAGTTAGCATCTTTATCAAGTTCGCCATCCTTCACATTTGCTTTGGATTCATCAACTTGACCTAAAGCAACCCTTTTGATAACTTCAGTTAACAATCAAGAATAAGATGAAGGATTCGCCATCTTCAACCTTGCTTTATCTTCACAAACCTAAATCAAGGCGTGCCTTTTGATAACTTCAGTTAACAATCAAGAATAAGATGAAGGATTCGCCATCTTCATGCAATAAATATGCTAAAAATAGCGACCCTTTTGGAACTTCAGTTGGCCTTTCAAGAATGCGCCAACTTCATGCTTTAATCAATTATAATCTAAAAATAGCAACCCTTTTCAAACTAAAGTTGCTATAGCCTTGAAAAGTGCGCCATCTTCACTATTATCTTGCTTCACTTTTCAAACACTAAATATAGCGACCCTTTTCATGAGTGAAGTTATCAACTTCAAATTCGCCATACTTCACTAAAAATGCTTCATGCTTCACAAATCATGCTTCATGCTTCAATTCGTCCCTTTTGAACTTCAGTTGACATTTGATGAAGCGCCATCTTCACTAAAATCTTCACAATTTTGACCAAAATCGCCATGCATGCAAACTTCAGTTGACATTCAGTAATAAACTTCAGTTAAACTTAACATGCAATCAAGTTAACCCAACATGCAAGGTAGTTAACTCGACATGCAAAGTGAAAGATCACTCCACATGCCAATAAACGAACTGAAGATGACAACCCAGAAATCGTTCAGTCTAACTGCAGTCAGAACTCCAGTTAAGGCGTCCATTCAATTCTCTTTCGAAAATTCAAATTTGAGCTCTCAAACGAATTCCAGACTTAGCCAAATTTCATGAAAATTTAGGCTAAAACCTCTGTCGGGACCTCTGTTCATCCTCTGACACTGGTCGACTGACTTCTCCGATTGGCTGACAGGTGCATTGCGGAGCTGAGTAAAAACTAATCAAAATATATCTTGACACTGCACGTCATAAAACTGACATCTGAAGGCTCAAAAATCCAAGCGCCTTTTCCAAAAGTTGCGCTTTTCCTCAGACTTAGTCAAATTTTGACTTCTGCATTTCGAACGAAGGCAAAAATAAAATCCTTCATAACTTCTGATTTATCAACTTTCAGGACTGGATCTCAGGTTCACTGCGAAGCTAAGCTCATTCTGCACGACGGCTGCAAAGGCACATTTCCCCAGAAAACATCATCTGAGGGGTGAAAAACAAGAGCGCCCCTTTCAAAAGTTGCTCTTTTCATTCCAGACTTAGCCATTTAAGAAGCGACAAAAATAATATAAAAGGAAAACTTCCCTTTGCAAGGCCGATGAGACATCTTAAGTCGTGAGCAGCGGAAAGGTGAGCGTAACAAGGACACGTGAATATGCGAAATCATCCCGGAAGCATTAAAAGGCCTAAAAAAGCTTGAAACTGGTAGCTGACCTTTTTCACATCGCCCCATTCAAGATGGGGACCCCTAATTTTTTCTCCATTCTGGTCTTTTGGCTTGGGTTTTGTCTCTCCCTCTCTCTCTCTGTCTCTTTTCTGATGTCTGTCTTTCCGGGATTTCTCCGCCTTTGAGCTTAAGCGTGAATTTGGCCAAGTCTGAAATTAGGGTTTGAATCTTCCTGGTCAGTTTGAGGTCGAGCAAGGTGAATAACTTGAAATTTGAGCTTAACATTGTTGTCAGTATGCTGCCAGCAGGCTTCCGGCAAATTTTCATTAGATTCTGAGGTACTTACTATTTTAGTAAAGTGTGAAATTCGGGGCAATTTGCCCGGCTATTATTTTGAATTCCGATCATCCCACCTTTTGCATTGAGTATATCGGTGCTTGCATGCCAAATTCTGGCCAGCGGACAATTTACTACTATTTTTTAGCGATCGGTTTAAGGCTATTCGAGGGAGGTTAGGATCTGAGTTTTTCTTTACATGTTATTGGCATATTCCTTACAGGTTTTGAGACCTTGGCGATGATATAACATGCAAGATGAAGGCGATAACTTTTCGAGATTCGACTTTCCAAAGGCTATTTTTAGGTTTTGCATGTCAAGGTTTCTTTTGCATGTCGGGTGATTCGGTAGGTTTAGGAAGCTTGCGCTGATGGTATGCATCGTCGATGTCGAGGCAGATCCGCGTGGTGAGGATCGCCTCATTCAAATTTCAACTCGATCCGAGACTTAGGAGCTATCGAAGCGGGGAGCCTACTATTTATAGTAAGCCACCTTCAGAAACAGGCTATAAATAGCAAGCCCACCCGAAATAGCAGTGTCAACAGGGTAATGAGGTCGCGAGGATCCAGTGTTTAAAATTTCATGGCAATCTGAGCTTTCGAAGTATGAAAATCAAGAGGCTTACTATAAATAGCAGGACATGAAGCAGGTTGGCAGAGGTCGAGAAAATGTCTAAGTCTGAGTTTCATCCTGCAGGTACCTCAAAATGCGCCATGCTTGCCTTCAGGATGATCAAAAATATTTTGTGAAATGAGTTCATCCTCCTGCCACCCCAAAATGCGCCCTCAAGGTGAAAGCATAAGAAAAAAATTTCTAAGTCTGGAGTTTCATCCTTCACCAGAGGTAAAATGCGCCCAAAGTTGGAGTGGTCAAAGAAAAGTCAAAGAGGTTCATCCTTCGGCCATGCTAAAATGCGCCCACCTTGAATGAGTTATAGCAAAAAATTTCTAAGTGTTGGAAACATCCTCCATCACCCTTCATTTGCGCCCATCCTCCATCAAGTGGGGAATGCGCCCAACAACAAGCTGGTCAAGAGAAGTCAACTTTTTTATCCTCCTACATGGGCAAAATGCGCCCAAAACAAGGCATGTAGAGACGAAAACGGAGAAGGTGAAGAGTCGCATGCAAGGCGTTAGACTTTTAAAATTTTCACCTTCAAGTGTGATGCTAGGCTTGTGAGTGCTAAGGCGTGATTCTTCTCAAGTGTGAAATAAAATATGAGATGAGTGACAAGATGATTGCTAGGGCGTTGGAAATTTTATAGAGAATAAAATACAAAGGATGAATAATGCATGCCAGATGAAAAATAAATTAAGTGCTAGGCGCCTTCATAAAAAATTGTCTAAGTGAAATTGATATTTTCACAGGCAAAATTGATCGAGTTGGATATAAAATTTTCTAAGGGAAATTTTTTTTCAAAAATTTTCTAAGGCAAAATATTTTCTCCCTTAGAAAAATGCCTAAGTCTGGAAAGGTGATGGAATTTTCCTGAAACATGAGCAGAGTTGCCACAGGTAAAGTCAGTGAGTGCCAGCTGCACAGGATTAATAAAAATTTTCCAAAGTCAGAGCAAAATTCTCAGAGGGGATCAAAGAACGAGAATAAATTTGATGAAAGAATATTTTCTAAGGTTCAAAATTCAAGAAAATTAAATGAACCCGTTCGTTGGGTACCCATTAATTCGATGCGTTCTGGAGAAAATTTTCTTCTGGGTATCAAAGATTGCCAATGAGGAGTTGATTTTAAGGTCTTCCACAGCTTGTCGAGGATTCTGGGATGAAGATTTTAAGTGGGCACCAGGTTGATGAATTTCCTAAGGGAAATTTGAAAATTTTCTAAGGCAAGTGGGAAGAAAATGTGTTTTCAAGGTGAAATTCTCTAGACGATGAATTTGAAAGAAACTGCCTAGGTGAATTTGCTTCAATCCTTCGTGAAGATAGTTTTCTTGAGCCAGAAATGAATAAAATCGAGGTTATCAGAGCTCCAGCAGGTGAAATAAATTTCTCAAAGATGAAGTTTGTCTAAGGCATGAACTTGAACACAAAGTTGGCGATGAACACTTGGAAGTCAGAGCGCGAAAATCCTGGTAAGTAGGTTGAAATTATATTATGAAATGTTCTAATACCCCTCTCCTTGCTTGTTTTGCAGGAGGAACGTCGAGATCAAGCACGATGACTTGACTTGGTGAAGCGCGATGATATTACAACCTTCGGAAGAAGATAAAGTTAAGAATTACAATCTCGAAGGAGGAAAATTTGCAAGAAAATGGCTAAGTGTTAAGACTTAGTATAACTCAAGGTGACGAAGATGAAGACCCTCAAGTGGAAGAAATCAAAGAACAACGCCAAGAAAGAAGATCGAGAACAGTGTGAACGCGTCTACAAATGGAATCTTCTAGAAGGATGATGATGGACATTATGGCGCATTTATTACCCCACTCTCCTCTGTGGCGGTTTTTAGGGCAATCTTGTTTTGGGGCTGAGGTGGCACGATTCTAGCCACTCTATTGATTGTAACCCTAGCCGTCTTTTGGGACTTGGCTAGCTATAAAAGGGGGAGTCCCCCTCATTTGTAGGGCATTAGAAAATTAGAATTAGATCAGACATTGGAGTAGTAGAGCATTAGAGCTAGATAGTGTAGCATTGTAGAGCATTTTTGCATAATTTGGAGAAGAGAGAAAGTTTTCCCTTTGAAAACTTTTGAGGAGATTGTTGTGTAACACATTTTATGATAATAGATCTTTTCATTGATGATGGAATTCGTCTTGTCATGAAATGCTAGCAAGGTTTCTTCTTCCTTTCGTATCCAAGTAGTTTAAATTCATGCAAGTAGCTTACTTTGATGTGTGGTGTTTCATTGAGATAGCTTCGCTTTATTCCATACCACTAGCGGCTTGTTGATGATAAGTTCGCCTTGTGTGGTCAACTGGACATTATCTTGAGTTTAACTTCGGTTGTGATTTATATGCTTATATGCGTCGTTCTGATGGTGTATGCATGTTAATTCATAATTTGAACATCTTTTGCTATTTCCCTTGAAGATTGCACCGATTTTGCTGAGGCTGTCCGACGGAGGCTAGGTGAAATCCGGTTGAAGTCTATTGAAACGAAGCTCCACATATCCTGCATTTAGAGTAGCACATAAATTTCTTAGGCCTTAACCCCTTTTACTTTCCGCACATTTCCGATTAGTATTAGGAATCCCGTGCTCACCTGCCAAATCATTCGAATTACATGAAAACCCTTAGTCCGCTGTCTGCTGTCAACCGCCGAACAATTGTGTAAGTCCCCTTGACATACCAGCAATATCACATCGAGCCAAACTGAGCCTATTCGCATTCAAGGAACCTTGGAGTTGAAAGCATGATCTTACTCGCAATCTTAGCATGTTGAATACTTTGTTCAAGAGAGGATAGAGCTGAGCGAGGAAAGAACACGTTGGTTCGGTTATCATTCATTTTATGCTTGCCTCTCCTCCTAGCACGTCAACAGAATTGGCGCTAGAAGGAGGGCGAATGCGAACAACAGCTACAACATACAGTTGTGTTGAAGTAGAAAGGGTTTGAAATACAAAAAGTTCTTTTGGAGAAAATTATCATAAGTCAAGATGGTGTTCTCTGAGAGTTGAACAATCCCGCGCACAGTCAGCTACATCCTGGATCGTATCACTTCATTTTCGCCAGACAAGTTGAAAAGAATCTTGAGGTCTACGCCTAGTTCATATAAAGATTTTGTGGAGTTAGAGCTACCTACAAGATCAGGGAAGAAGAAAGAAGTTCATTCAAGCAAAGAAGTCAAGTCAAGTGAAGAATTTTTATCAAACGAAGAAGTTCAAGAAGGCAGAGAAGAGATTCCAAGTTTGTTCAGAACTCCACCTAGTGCTTCGAGGTTTGCTCAGCCAAGACAAGTTCAAGCTGTTGTGCAACAGCCAGCCCAAGTGATTGTGTATCAAAGGCGACTACCAGTTCAAGCAATGGCTCAACCAGGAGGTCAACCAGGAGGTCAGCAAGGAGGTCAACCCGCGCCAAACGGTGCTACATGGTTGGTTACCAACCCATCTCCGCTAGAGTTTCAAGACTACCATGAGATGCCAAAGAATCCTGAAATTTTTTGTCCTAAGTTCATTGCCAATGATGTTAACTACACGGCCGAGGATCATATCAAGATGTTTGAAGGTCACCTACGCAATAGGCAGATTGGGTATGCAGACGTGGCTTGCCGCCTATTCCCATATTCTTTGGGAGAAGAGGCTCATTTTTGGTTCATTCACCTACCAGTAGGGTCTATAAGGACATGGGAGCAGATGAAGGAGGCCTTCATCGGAAAGTTTGGTATACCAGCCACCCCTATAGAGCTTTATCGTCAATTTGCAGAAGTGAGAAGACAAGACAAAGAGCCCATTCATGCATTCAACAATAGATTTCAAAAGGCCCTCAATAGGTTACGCACTCCTTATGTCATTGATGACGCTTGAGAAAGCTACTATTCAGCACTTGATCCTTTGACTGCAATGTTCGTAAGATCTCACCCCACTCCAGCAAATATAAATCAAGCTTACGCTAAAGCTATTGAAGTAAGTCAGGGTTTAGGACAGAATATAACTGGGCCCGTGCTCTATACTGGCTTAGGTACGACAAACAATCAAATGCCAATGTTCGGCTCAACATGGAATCAACAAGTTCCAGCGCTAAATGCGATCCCACAGCCAGCTTATCAAGTGACAACACCATCAAGTCAGTTAGTTCTCCATCCTGGGATGCCTTTATCCCAGACGCCAATCTCACAGCCTGTTTATCTCCAAAACACAGCACCGCCAGTGAAAACTCCGGAGGAGAAAGATGAAATAAAAGATCTAATAGAACAAGTGAAAAGGCTGTCAGCTGAGGTGACTCACCTCAAAAGTCAAAATAATCAGGCGCAAACTATGCCACGAAACTATCAGGCACACCAAGGTGCTAACCGAGGATATCACAATAATCCTCCAAGTCATCAGGATACCCGTCAAGGATACCATCAAGATAACAGTCATGGGTATAGAAATAATAATCAAGGATTTCAGAAGAGGTCTTGGAATACTGGGCCCAACAATGGAGGTGTCCCATCGCCATTGGACAATCCGCCACCTCCCGAAAATCGTCCTGCAGATAGAGTTTATATGGCCGAAACTGCCTCGTCGGGATGGTGTAGATTACATAACACGAACCAGCACTCTGAGCTTCAGTGTCACGAATTCCAAGTTGTGGCTGGTATTCTCAAGAATGAAACAGGGAATACAGGCGCCACAGAAAATCCTCCAATTACAGGATATGAATTAGTCCCAGCACCCAGATATGATCAGGCATTGATAATAGAAGATTACAATTTCTTGCCTGAGTTTCAAAGTTACACGCCCCCACCAGTTAATCACCAATTTCCATCAGCTTCATCAAACGCTCCCGTGGGGATGCCAGAGTTTCAAGTACCGTCAGAAGTTCACGCCACGTACGCATCACCAGAAGAACCTCTTCATAGAGATGGTTATGTTTTTCCGCCTCTCAACAACGTCTTGGTGGAAGGAAGAGGGGAGGTGCAAGCTTTTCAAACTACTAGAGGTGAAGCTCCTAAAGTGTATCAGAGGAATTATCATCAGAAAGAGCCACTTACATCATCAATACCTCCTAATAATTTTACAACTCCGCCACATCCCAACGCAAGCAATAATCCAGGTTTACCTAGAGATTCTCCAGAGTACAGGCGGCAGAATGCAATGCAAGGCGGAGGAGGACAAGAAGTTATTCAGCAACCAATTCATCAAGCCGAGCAGAGACAAAAGGAAAGTCTTCCTAGAGAGGACATGAAAAGGCTTGGCTCTTATGCGTTAGAAGAATTCAAAAGGATGAAGGTTAGTCTTCCCCTACATGAGTTGATGAAGATTTCAGAGGTTCGAGACACAATTTTGAGAAGTGTGTATGAAACGCCCATTGTGAAGGATACTTCCCAAGAAATATCTAGGAATCCTCCTGTGAACACACAGTCTCGTCCTGTGCAGAGTGCAAATATGGTAGAGGAAGTGCCTCACGCTCCATTTGACACTTGGGAAGCTCCGCTACAACCTCAAAACTTTGTAGGTATGGTACAAGGTTCTTCAAACGCTCCTGAAAAGTCATGGATCGAAGATAAAAGGAAACGGTTCAATATTCCTGCGGAGCAGAAGCAAAAACAAGAGCAAACGCAGAATCCAAGACAGGCTGTTCAAGACAATCAAATTTCAGTGGACAGAAAAGATGAGAAGAAGAATGCTTCAGTAGAAGAAAAGAGGAAGCCAGTCATATTTTATCAGGGGAAGGGTGAGCCAGCCCCATTTCTGGTTTCAGTCAGAATTTTTGGGAAGTTATTGCATAACTGTCTGATTGATTCCGGTGCATCAAGTAATGTCATGCCTTTGAAGGTATGTCAGGCGTTGGGTATAATTCCGCTCCAGACCAACAAGAAAGTGACTCAGCTGGATAAGACTGAAGTTCCAGTTGTAGGGGAATTAAATGGTATTCATATGCAGCTAGCGGCGGATCCCAGAATTCAGAGTCGCATCGACATATCAGTTGTGGATATACCAGATGGTTATGGCATGCTATTGAGCAGAGATTGGTCCAGAAAATTGAATGGATACATTGCGACTGACTTCTCCCACATGTGGTTGCCTTGGAAGGGAGTTCCAAATCAGATAAAAATTGAAAGTACACCACGACTCAAATTAATGATTACAGAATGTGGTGAAAATAGTGATGTTTTATTCATGGAGACTGATTTGGGTACGTACAAGCCTGTTAAGAAAGAAGTCCTCACGTTGCAAAGCTCGGAGGGGGAGGAAGATACGCCTGCCTTCACCGAAGTGTTGATTGAAAATGATTCAAGTAGGAATGAGAATGAAGGGACGTTCAGAGATTCTATGTTAAAAGATGTAAAGCAAGAGACAGAAAGTGCCCCCATTAGAGACTTATTGTTACCCATTTACGAAGCTTTCTATTCAGAGAACATAAGTGCCATGGGTAAAACCTCCTTAGAACAAGTCCCGGAGGAAGAATACGAAGAAGTCAATTGGGGAGAAGACCAGATTCAAACAAGGTATTCCCAGCTGACGCGCTTGGAAGAGAAAAGAGATGAAACTCTAGGAAGTTTCACCAAGCATCAAAGGGTCATGAATGGATGGATCGACAAATCATGGTTGGACCCTGATCAAGCTTCTGAGATCCCAGGAGATGATGCATTTAAGTTACGAGCAAGAACAAGAGGGGATATCCCGTTGCCAGATGATGGGAGATTCCTCAAGCATTATTTCCAACCCTAGGTTCTCTCTGAGAGCCTACGTTGTAATATAGTTAGATTAGATTTGCTTTCCCGTTGTTTGCTTTCCTTTTGTTTTTCTTTCGTTTTGGTTTTGGGTTTGTTGCCCTTTGGGTTTTTGGTGTGGCGTTTCCGTCCCTTGAGTTGTCCGCTCAAGTGGTTTTGGTTTGGAATGGGCAAAGGATTTTATGGGTTTTCCCGTTGTGAAGGGGGTGATGGTTTTAAACTTTCACAACGTGGTTTCTTTCCACTAGAATTTGCATAAATTTTTGAAAAGGACTAAGGTTGTTTTCCTCTTGTCGTCATCCAGTTAGCGACTGAACTCGTCTCGGGAGGTTAACCCGTTATTGTGTCTTAACACACGAGTCTAAAGGCCTTTAAAATCTTACCTACCTTCATTCTGAGTCATTTTGGTTTCTTGGGAAAGGTTTTGGCAGGTGAAAATCTTACATCTTGCTTCAGCGCCACTACAATTCTCAAACCCATTGGAGGCTTCATTGCCTGCCAGCCAATTGAGGAATTGACGGAGAAATCAAATGATGGAAAAGAAAATGTGCTTAAGAAAAATATTGAAAAAACAAGATAAAAGAATGAGAAAAATGAAAATGAAAGAAATATCATGAAGT
Source organism: Sequoia sempervirens (assembly GCA_007258455.2). Lineage (NCBI taxonomy): Eukaryota > Viridiplantae > Streptophyta > Pinopsida > Cupressales > Cupressaceae > Sequoia > Sequoia sempervirens. Next base: position 94,379 of record VDFB02124424.1, on the reverse strand, counting down.
ATTGGTTTTGGGAACATACGAGTAACTCCACCGGGGCTATGGACGCCCGGCCGGCAGTGGAGCAATATTCGTGAGAATTGTAGCGACAACCTCGTCGGGGCTATGGACGCCTGACTGGCAGCGAGGCAATGTCCAGGATGCTTTTGAAGTTAAGATATTTGTATAACCTGCTACGGCTGATTCCGGAAGTCGATATGGTTTAGAGATGGAACGAATGCACACACTCACAGGGTCTTAGGTGAAAGTGTTCTGATCCAATATCGGATTCTTCTCCCCTTTTGAGTAAGTGTCTTTCCTGTATGATGGTTCGAGGAAGATTAATCAAGGTTCAATTCTTAAAGTGTTTTTCAACACTTTCCCGTGGGGATGCCAGATGTTGTGACCTTTTCACACATCGCCCCATTCAAGATGGGGACCCCTAATTTTTGCTCCATTCTGGTCTTTTGGCTTGGGTTTTGTCTCTCCCTCTCTCTCTCTGTCTCTTTTCTGATGTCTGTCTTTCCGGGATTTCTCCGCCTTTGAGCTTAAGCGTGAATTTGGCCAAGTCTGAAATTAGGGTTTGAATCTTCCTGGTCAGTTTGAGGTCGAGCAAGGTGAATAACTTGAAATTTGAGCTTAACATTGTTGTCAGTATGCTGCCAGCAGGCTTCCGGCAAATTTTCATCAGATTCTGAGGTACTTACTATTTTTAGTAAGTGTGAAATTCAGGGCAATTTGCCAGCTATTTTGAGATTCCGATCATCACACTGCATTCAGAGTATATCAGATCGCTTGCATGCTAAATTTGATTTAAAAACGACAACTTACTATTTTGAAGCAGTCTGGCTCGGCTAATTTCGTGGTTCGAATGCGTATTTTTCTTGCATGTTGGCATATTCCTTCCGGGTTTTTCGAGACCTTCACATGATATAAATACGCAAGATGAGGCTTATAACTTTCGTGGATCTCAAATACCCTTCCGAGGCTATTTTAGGGTTTGTATAGCCAAGGTTTCCGCTTGCATGTCGGGTGATTCCTGATGGGTTTTTCGAGAGCTTCGCGATGGTATGACATGCAAACGAGGATTCTCACTCAGTAAGGAACTTGCTATTTTTAGCAGGTGTGTCCCGGCAGCCGCCACCCAGCAGTTCAGAATCATGAGCTGATCGCAGTGCCACAGAAACGAGAGCAAACAGAGATCTTTTGATACGCATGCAATGCAAATTAGGGTTTCCAGCTTCGGAGCCTAAAAATAGGCATCAAAAGTCAAAATTTGCGAAAACCAGTGTAAACCACCGCGATCAGCGTTCTTCAGGCTATCTGCTGGTGAAATTTCAGGTCAAACGGAGCACTTACTATTTATAGTAAGTCAAGTTGGAAACATGCTAAAAATAGTAAATCAGTTGCATGCGTCAGTGTCGGCAGACGGGTCACGTGGTGAGGATCGCCTCATTCAAATTTCAACTCGATCGGAGCTTGGGAGCTACCAGAAACGGGAGCCTACTATTTATAGTAAGCCACCTTCAGAAACAGGCTATAAATAGCAAGCCCACCCGAAATAGCAGTGTCAACAGGGTAATGAGGTCGCGAGGATCCAGTGTTTAAAATTTCATGGCAATCTGAGCTTTCGAAGTATGAAAATCAAGAGGCTTACTATAAATAGCAGGACATGAAGCAGGCTGGCAGAGGTCGAGAAAATGTCTAAGTCTGAGTTTCATCCTGCAGGTACCTCAAAATGCGCCATGCTTGCCTTCAGGATGATCAAAAATATTTTGTGAAATGAGTTCATCCTCCTGCCACCCCAAAATGCGCCCTCAAGGTGAAAGCATAAGAAAAAAATTTCTAAGTCTGGAGTTTCATCCTTCACCAGAGGTAAAATGCGCCCAAAGCTGGAGTGGTCAAAGAAAAGTCAAAGAGGTTCATCCTTCGGCCATGCTAAAATGCGCCCACCTTGAATGAGTTATAGCAAAAAATTTCTAAGTGTTGGAAACATCCTCCATCACCCTTCATTTGCGCCCATCCTCCATCAAGTGGGGAATGCGCCCAACAACAAGCTGGTCAAGAGAAGTCAACTTTTTTATCCTCCTACATGGGCAAAATGCGCCCAAAACAAGGCATGTAGAGACGAAAACGGAGAAGGTGAAGAGTCGCATGCAAGGCGTTAGACTTTTAAAATTTTCACCTTCAAGTGTGATGCTAGGCTTGTGAGTGCTAAGGCGTGATTCTTCTCAAGTGTGAAATAAAATATGAGATGAGTGACAAGATGATTGCTAGGGCGTTGGAAATTTTATAGAGAATAAAATACAAAGGATGAATAATGCATGCCAGATGAAAAATAAATTAAGTGCTAGGCGCCTTCATAAAAAATTGTCTAAGTGAAATTGATATTTTCACAGGCAAAATTGATCGAGTTGGATATAAAATTTTCTAAGGGAAATTTTTTTTCAAAAATTTTCTAAGGCAAAATATTTTCTCCCTTAGAAAAATGCCTAAGTCTGGAAAGGTGATGGAATTTTCCTGAAACATGAGCAGAGTTGCCACAGGTAAAGTCAGTGAGTGCCAGCTGCACAGGATTAATAAAAATTTTCCAAGTTAGAGCAAAATTCTCAGAGGGGATCAAAGAACGAGAATAAATTTGATGAAAGAATATTTTCTAAGGTTCAAAATTCAAGAAAATTAAATGAACCCGTTCGTTGGGTACCCATGAATTCGATGCGTTCTGGAGAAAATTTTCTTCTGGGTATCGAAGATTGCCAATGAGGAGTTGATTTTAAGGTCTTCCACAGCTTGTCGAGGATTCTGGGATGAAGATTTTAAGTGGGCACCAGGTTGATGAATTTCCTAAGGGAAATTTGAAAATTTTCTAAGGCAAGTGGGAAGAAAATGTGTTTTCAAGGTGAAATTCTCTAGACGATGAATTTGAAAGAAACTGCCTAGGTGAATTTGCTTCAATCCTTCGTGAAGATAGTTTTCTTGAGCCAGAAATGAATAAAATCGAGGTTATCAGAGCTCCAGCAGGTGAAATAAATTTCTCAAAGATGAAGTTTGTCTAAGGCATGAACTTGAACACAAAGTTGGCGATGAACACTTGGAAGTCAGAGCGCGAAAATCCTGGTAAGTAGGTTGAAATTATATTATGAAATGTTCTAATACCCCTCTCCTTGTTTGTTTTGCAGGAGGAACGTCGAGATCAAGCACGATGACTTGAATTGGTGAAGCGCGATGATATTACAACCTTCGGAAGAAGATAAAGTTAAGAATTATAATCTCGAAGGAGGAAAATTTGCAAGAAAATGGCTAAGTGTTAAGACTTAGTATAACTCAAGGTGACGAAGATGAAGACCCTCAAGTGGAAGAAATCAAAGAACAACGCCAAGAAAGAAGATCGAGAACAGTGTGAACGCGTCTACAAATGGAATCTTCTAGAAGGATGATGATGGACATTATGGCGCATTTATTACCCCACTCTCCTCTGTGGCGGTTTTTAGGGCAATCTTGTTTAGGGCTGAGGTGGCACGATTCTGGCCACTCTATTGATTGTAACCCTAGCCGTCTTTTGGGACTTGGATAGCTATAAAAGGGGGAGTCCTCCTCATTTGTAGGGCATTAGAAAATTAGAATTAGATCAGACATTGGAGTAGTAGAGCATTAGAGCTAGATAGTGTAGCATTGTAGAGCATTTTTGCATAATTTGGAGAAGAGAGAAAGTTTTCCCTTTGAAAACTTTTGAGGAGATTGTTGTGTAACACATTTTATGATAATAGATCTTTTCATTGATGATGGAATTCGTCTTGTCATAAAATGCTAGCAAGGTTTCTTCTTCCTTTCGTATCCAAGTAGTTTAAATTCATGCAAGTAGCTTACTTTGATGTGTGGTGTTTCATTGAGATAGCTTCGCTTTACTCCATACCACTAGCGGCTTGTTGATGATAAGTTCGCCTTGTGTGGTCAACTGGACATTATCTTGAGTTTAACTTCGGTTGTGATTTATATGCTTATATGCGTCGTTCTGATGGTGTATGCATGTTAATTCATAATTTGAACATCTTTTGCTATTTCCCTTGAAGATTGCACCGATTTTGCTGAGGCTGTCCGACGGAGGCTAGGTGAAATCCGGTTGAAGTCTATTGAAACAAAGCTCCACATATCCTGCATTTAGAGTAGCACATAAATTTCTTAGGCCTTAACCCCTTTTACTTTCCGCACATTTCCGATTAGTATTAGGAATCCCGTGCTCACCTGCCAAATCATTCGAATTACATGAAAACCCTTAGTCCGCTGTCTGCTGTCAACCGCCGAACAATTGTGTAAGTCCCCTTGACATACCAACAATATCACATCGAGCCAAACTGAGCCTATTCGCATTCAAGGAACCTTGGAGTTGAAAGCATGATCTTACTCGCAATCTTAGCATGCTGAATACTTTGTTCAAGAGAGGATAGAGCGTCCGTTGGGAGACTTTATTCTGTGTTGGTGCGGTCTCAAAAACCACGTCAACAGGCGCCTTTCTCAAAATGTGCTCTTTTGCTTTTTCCTCTGATATTTTGACTAAGATTTGACCCAACGTTTAACCTCAGATTCAGACGCTTCAGCAACTCAGATTCACCCTCTGACGGATGCGTCGCGAAGCCTGAACGAATGTGAGATAAACATCTTGGGTGGCATTCAGCCAAAAACCTACATCTGGCACCTCAAAAAGATGGGCGCCTTTTTGAAAAGCTGCGCTTTTCTCCAGTGTTAGCCAATTCTCGCTTTCGCCTCAATTTACACCGTATCTTCTGTAACTCGAACAAAACAGGTCCGTTTGACAAGCTTGATAGCTCACTGCGAAGCTGACGTGGTGCCGGACAAATGTCTGCTGGAGGTGACAAACCCTAAAAACAGGATCTGAGCCCCTAGAAGATAGGGCGCCTATTTCAATATGTGCTCCCTTCTCCAGAGATAGAAAATTTTGATGTTTTTCTTTCAAATTTTCACTTTTCTTAAATCTCTTCGGTAACAGACTGACATAGTACTGACACCAACTCCATATTTGAAAACCCCAAAAACGACCATTTGACGACACTTTAACAAGATTAAGACTCAATTAAGCAAAATGCCTTAGTGAAGCAAAAATTTTGGTTTTGGGTACAACACCTACCTATGACTTGCAAACTTCTCAAAATGAGATGGTCATACAATTGACATTTTCAAACAATCAAAACGTCTAGGATATTCTAAAGCAAGATGATCCCAACAAGGCATCAAGTTAGAATTGATTTAAAATTTCAAAGGAGACAACTTATAAAGAAGAGACATAGTGGACAAATTTGAGCAAGATAGCACTGTTTTTTAGGATGCATTTAAGTATGAACAAACCATATCATAAATATTTGTGCATATTTTCTCCAACTTGCAATTATTTGCAAAAAGGCCCTATCTGAAGCGCATCGCTTCCAACATGATTTCTATTTCCAAATGTGCTTCCTTGAAGTTTATCAAAGACAAGGATTGAATTAAGTTAGTGCCAAGATACATCAACTTAAAAGTTAAAACTGATTTAAACACAAAGATGAGAAAAACTTATAAAGAAAAGATATAGCAGTTGGATGAATCTCTTAGTTCCACTTTTGCCCACACCTGTGTACATAGACCTTATCAAACACATGATACCAAGGGGCATTAGCATATCAGTCTGAAGAGCCTCTTGCCTGTGGTGCACACTAGGTTCTAGAACCTTCGTATAGAACATTCATGATGCATGCAACTAAAGAAAGTACACAACAATATTCAAATTTCAAACCATTAAAGAACATAATTGTACCTTACACAAATAGACGATTTATACTGATTCTCCAATATATTGCAGCCTTACAGGTTTGTGCAGTGTGCAACAGTAACCTAGAAGAATAATCAGTCTCGACTCTCAATAGACACTTACATACTCAAGACCTATCTCCAATCCAGCAGCATTTTGTTATTATGAAATCAGATACTACTGTTGATACATCCATGCTATTTTTATAGATCTTTGTATGGTGCACTGACCATTGGTCAAGAGGTGGCGAGTCATTGCTTCTATCCTATTTTTAAATGGAGTGGAAGTTGAAAAAATCTGAAAAGCATATGTTCTTAATAGAGAGTACGTGCAATCACTTTTACAATATTGGTCGGAAGGCACACTTAAGCTGGCTATTATCTACAGAATCAACAGATCTTTGTGCTTGGAAGGACAGCCAATATACAAAATTGTCCAATAGATTAGTGTGCCAACAGAATCCAAACAAGTTATTCCTTTTTTAGGGGTGTATTTTTTAAGAACCAACAATATCCATGAACTTGATCTTCTATATTGTAGATATTTGAGCATATTTTGTCAGAAGTTGCAGTTAGTTGCAAAAACCTTTATTTTGGAAACAGATTACTCTGATTCAAGATGATTTCTATAACTGTTTGTAATTTTTTATTTTTATGTTTGTCAAAGTCAAAGATCAGATTAAGTTAGTTCCAAGGAACATATTGTGTGCTTAGTTTAGCAACAAGTTGTTTCTTTTTTAATTACACAGATCCTTATAGTGGGTATAACTGAATTAATTAGAACTTGATTTTCATATCTCGATTAAAGATGACTAGAGTTTGTGTCTGTATGATCACAGCAACTGGGAGAGTGTTGGCTAGAGAGCTTCCAAAGTTACAAGAGATGTGTACAGTACTCTATCCAGCTTCCATGAAGGCCAGTGATGAAATTGGTATGTATATTCCATAAATTCAACACGTGGTTTGAGTTGACTTGTAAACTATGTTAGTTGTAATCTATAAAATCCATCGAGTCTTGATTCATTCAAGTAAAGTCAGATTCTCTACTATTGTGGATAATTCAGAGTACATTGTTTAAACTTGGAAAATGTTTGTCTTCTGTTATCATTGTAGAAAAACTAGGAAGGTGGGAAATTTAAGTTTAGATAATCTGATTTTCCTTAAATGATATTCAACAAACTTTGAGTATAGAACCCCTGCAACAATCTATCAAAAATGTATAGAAAATAGGCTTCATAAATTTCTTATGCATTTTTTTCTAGTACTCAATAGATGGTTGAAAAGGAGGATAAGTTGCACTCATGTTGACATACCAGTTTCCCATTTTGTCTAAACAAGTTGATGGTTCTTCTTCATGTTCTTCCCATTCTTATGCTTGCCTTTTTTCCATTATGCGCTAGTTTTCTTTATTCTAAATTATGTTTGATTATGCAACATATCTTAGTTTTTATTACCTCTTTTTTCTGAACTTCTATTTTTATTTTTATATAATGTACAAACATGGTGCTTTTTGTCATTCATTTCTTTATCCTGGTGTCTATAGATCAGATTTATAAAGGGACATGGAGTTTAAATATCTGAGATTGCAATTCTAGACAATTTTTTTACTTGAGAAAAAAATAGTTTGTTGAGATGAATACAGTGGAAAACCATGTAAAAGATTATTTTGTATTGGTTGCAGAGCACACTTTATCAGATCGTGGATTTCAAGTAATGAGATTAAATACATACTCCACAGTAAGAATCCTGTTACTGAAGCTTCTGTTGAAATTTGATTTTCATGAGAAAGCATGTTGTGTCACCTATCAAGTCTGGTGCAAATTTCTTGTGAGAATGCTTGATATGCTTGGTTCTGTAGAAAATACAAAATGAATATTTTGCTTGCGTATAGAAAATACTGACAGGATATATGGTGGGATGCATTGAACTCAGGTACCCATTCATGAACTGGATCAAGCACTGTTGGCAGAAGCAGTTTTAGTACCTGTTGTTGCAGTAGCATCACCATCTACTGTTAGGTTCTGGAACATGAACAACCATTTTCATATCTATCTGAAAGTATACTTAATAAATATGCAGCTTTAATGATTGTGAATTTTCATTAGTGTTGTTTATGACCCTCTTTTAATGAGCCCAAATAAATTTATTGATAGCAGGGCTTGGGCTGAAATCATATCAAATATTAAGGGCTGGAATGGCGCTGTTGCTTGCATTGGAGAAACATCTGCTTCTGCTGCAAGAGAATCTGGCTTCCAGAAGATTTATTACCCAGAGAATCCTGGGTTAGAAGGGTCTCTTTTTTCTCTTTTTCCTCCTTTTTTTTTTTATAAAAAAAAAGAATTTTATACTATATATCTATATGTATAGGGTGTACTGGATTAATATTTATCCATATGAATGAACACGATAGTTCATTGGTATCCAAAAATACAGCCAACACTGATAGCAATGAAAAGGATAGCAAAAGCATATGCTGCTGTAGAATGCAATACAAAATATAGAGTGGGATATACCAAGCAAAACGTATAGCGCTGATATAGTGCATCTATTCTTTTTCAGTAGCAAATTGCTTTAAAGAAAATGAAGGGATGATCCACAGAGAACTATGCTTAAAATGTTTTTGCCAGTATTCTCACATTGTGGCATACATGTATGAATGCATAAATTAAGGAAAAAGTTATGTTACCAGATTCTCCTCGCCTCCTCTCCACCAACCTCATACCATTCACTGTTCAAACTGGATTCTGATCCCAGACCAGATAGAAAGTAATACAAAATATAGAGTGGGGTTTATCAAGCAAAATGAATATTGCTTATATTGTTCATCTATTCTTTTTCAGTAGAAAATTGCTTTAAAGTATATTAAGGGATAACCCACAGAGAAATATCCTTTAATTTTTTTCGCCAGTATTCTCACATTATGACATGAATGCATAGATTAAGATGAAAGCTATGTTACCGGATTTTCCTTGGCTCCCCACCACCACCCCATACCATACACAATTCAAACTGGGTTCTGATATCAGACCAGATACTCCTCAAAAAACAGCCCCAATTTGTTCCAGGCACAGGACCATACTCAGGCATATCTAGGGTTTGTCATTACCCTAACCAGGGTGAACCTGGGTTCATTCCTTTAAAAGATAAATACTAAGAAAAATGGCAAAAAAAAAAGGAGTCATATTTTAAAACCTAAAGCGACACTAAGGGACAAAAACAAAAGTGAAGAATGCAATAACTTACTTCTCATCTCATACTCACCTTCTATCATTTCATGAATACTCAAGCTGAAACTTCATCAAGCTATTAATCCGACTATGTTGTTCTTATAATACTATGCCACTATGGGCATTCTTTTACTACCGTGGAGATTGAAGAGCTTGTCATTATGGTTAATTTTATTTATTTGGCTATAGTTTTTTATGTTTTCAATGTTTTTCTACCAAGGCCATACTTAATTTGGGTCTGAAAAGTGTTGGAGAACCCTGAATCCAAACTGGTGACTTAGGGAAAAAGTTAAAAATCATATGCATTAAGATTTGACTTTTTTTTTTTGAACACCCCAAATTTTTAGGCATCTGTCTTTGGCTCGTGTTAATGAAAAAAATTGAATCCCATCAAAGTCTGTTTCAAGTCATGTCATTTTTGTCCCTCACTTGACATTTCTCCACTTGTCCAATGTTCTGCAATTAATCAAATGACACAGACAAAGCATTAACCTTCAATCCCACAGCCAAGCAATGTCTCAATTTGACAATTTCATTTGTCAAATAATTTTAATTCAACAATTCATAATACAGTGGAGTGAATTCAATTTAATTCCTGACAAAGAATGATTCCAGACATTTAAATTGTCTCTTCTAATTCGACTTCAATTTCAAATTCAAATTAACACGAAAACATAATACACAGATAACTCATTGATTTATTTACTTCTCAGACAAAATATAATGAACAATTTGTAAAGTTCTAATCTTTTGTAACTATTGCAGCCTCCTTATCTGAATTTCTTCTTTCTCTGTATTTTTTTCCTTTTGCTGTCAATGACTCATTCCTGTTTCCATTAACTCTGCATACACCATTATTTCCCCCTTTTTGCTGCACGTTTCTTCCTCCTGCACAGACCACCTTTTCAATGCATTTAAATCACTCAAATTAAAAAAAAGTTTCAGATCATTTGCAGCCTCCTTTCCAATCTGCAAATTTCAAATTCCAATACTTAAAACCTGCGCAGTCTTCTCATCTTCCAGTGCTGGTGACTTCCCTCCTCTAACTCGTGTGGCCCCAAATCTGCTGTTATGTTTTTATTTAGAAATCTTTGAAGCCTCTTTTCAAGCTTTTAACTTTGGCCTACACAGTTCCTTTCAATCTGTCATTTTTTTTTAAAGTTCCAAATCATAGTTTGCCTTTTCACATTCCTTGGCTGTGGGAATTCTATGCATTCTTCCCCTGAAATTTAAATGCAAATTTCCTTATTTTGAATTGTCATTCTTTTGCTTTTAAATATAAATACAAATAAAATAAATGTTACAGGATTCTATTTTTTTGCTGCTTAGACATTTCCTATCGTCAATAGAACAAAATTGCCTTTTTGCGTATCTTTCATTTAGGAGCTCTTCTTCATGCAAAAATTGGCTAGTGTACTTAGAATGACCCTACGAAGCTTCCCACAAAAAGATTTTGCCTCAGCTATCACAGAACTCCATAAATTAAATTTCTTGTAAAATTGCTAGCATAAACTTTTGACATTAAAATATCTCAAATGGTGAGGAATTTGGTGATTATTCTTTTTGCACATTTGGAAAAATACCTTCAAAAACAAACTTGTAAGAGGATTTCAAACCAGAACTCAAGAATCTTTGGAAGTAATTGTTTCCTTGAAACTGCCTGGCAAGTGTCAAAATCAAAATCGAACAAATAAGAAAATTTGAATATCTTTGGATGATGCAGATTTCTCATAAGCCCAGGATGTTCCTGCATCAAACACACCGGGTAGAAAGATTGTGAGCATAGGCTTACAATGGTGGAGTTGAGTAGTCGAACTACTCTTCCAGGTTGCCACCAACCTACAGCGAACTCCTTCCCTGTCCAAAGTGCTCCAGATCAATCTTCTTCCTTTTTTTCCAGCATCGTGTTGGAACATGCACCACCTTCCTCCAACAACGTTGCACCTTCTTTCTTCTCTCCCTCATGGACTCATGTCCACCAAAG
>VDFB02124424.1:41768-83293 GCA_007258455.2 Sequoia sempervirens | reverse complement strand
AAGATAACACACGTGCTTAGAGTTTGAATCACATCTCTTCAAAGAATGTGATTAATTAAATCTCATAAAATGAGTTTGCTTTCAGTAATCACACAATCGTGTCTCTTCAAAGAATGTGATTAATTAAATCTCATAAAATGAGTTTTCTTTCAGTAATCACACATTAACATCTTTGGTCATTTTAAACATCTCCCTTAAACATTGATCAATATAGCAATCGCACTTAGTTATCTTGTATGAAATCTTGAGCTTTTGTCTTTTCTGAAGCACGTCTTGTTAAATCTGTTATATCCATTCTCAGATTTCTGAGAATAAATAATGCAGCACTCTGTTAAATCTGTTATATTCATTCTCATATTTCAGAGAATTAATAATGCAGCATACTGTGTTAAATCTGTTATATTCATTCTCATATTTCAGAGAATTAATAATGCAACATACTGTATTTTATTGCAATCTGTAGCATTTGTTTCTTTGTAGCAATCTTTTCTTTCTAGTAAGAGGATTGAGTCCTTGATGAATTTTGATGTATTCAGCAAACTCCATTAATCTCATGTTCTTATTCTTTAGTCAGTACTATCCACATCTTCTCTCAGCCTTGATGAATCTCATCTTTCTTCTCATGTGTAAGTATCTCTAAATAGGTTGATCTTTTTCTTTGCCTTGACATCAATGACAATATTTCCAACATTCTCCCCCTTTGTCACTGATGGCAACTTCTTCAATGGCACTCTTGTTTTCGAGTGCTCCCCCTATCTCCAATTTCTCCCCCTTTGACATCAATGGCAAGGGTTCTTCACCATGTTTTATATTTTTGTTCCATGGAGCTACAAGATATTGAGCATAGCTCCCCCTGAATATACACTCCCATCTATCAATTGGATGGGTGTGGGACTACTCCCAATTTGTCGCTTAGATACTCAAAAGCTTCTCTTGGAAGAGGCTTTGTAAAGATGTCTGCAATTTGTTCCTTGGTTTCCACATACTCCAATTTTACTTCCTGCTCAAGCACTTGCTCTCTCAGGAAGTGGTATTTAATTGGTACGTGTTTTGTTCTAGAGTGCATGACAGGAATCTTGGATATACTGATTGCACTTGTGTTGTCACAATAAATGGTGATAGGATGATTGTACACCTTGATATCTTTTAAAGTTTGTGTCATCCAAAGTACTTGTGCACAACATGCTGCTGCAGCAATATATTCAGCCTCTGCAGTGGATAAAGAGACTGATGCTTGTTTTTTGCTTATCCAAGACACCAATCTTTCACCAAGGAAAAAGGATCCTCCACTAGTGCTTTTCCAATCATCCAAACTTCCTACTCAATCAGCATCTGTGAAAGCCTTTAAAGTAAAGTATTTTTCACTGGATTACCATAGGCCACGATTCATGGTACCTTTCAAGTACTTGAAAATTCTTTTCACTGCTTTAACATGTGTTTCTTTTGGTGCTGCTTGAAATCTAGCCACAAATCCCATTGCTTGCATGATGTCAGGCCTTGTGGCTGTCACATATAATAGAATTCCAATCATGGATCTGTATTGAGTTTGATCAGCATTAGGGGATTCATCGTCCATGCTTAATTTGCAGCCTGTAACCATCAGTGTACTCACTGGATGGCAATCTTCCATTTTGAACTTTCTTAGCATGTCCTTGATGTACTAGGGTTGTGTTATGAATATTCCTTCCTTTAATTGAGAAATTTGCAATCCAAGGAAGAAAGATAATTCCCCAAGCATTGACATTTCAAACTCCTTTTGCATACTTGAGGAGAATTCTTTGCACATTTTGTCCATGTTTCCACCAAAAATGATATCATCTGCATACACCACTACAATCAATAAATGACCATCCTCTTCTTTGATATATAAGTTGCTATCTGCATCTCCTCTTTTGAATCCTTGTTCTTTGAGGTATTTGTCAAGTCTAGAATACCATGCTCTTGGGGCATGTTTGATCCCATAGAGTGCTTTCCTTAACCTGCAAACATAACCTTTCTTTTCTGTCAATGGTATTGGCTCTTGCTATGGAAACATCTAGGAGGAAACAATTCCTTTCAGAACACATCGCACTATTGCGCTCTACACAAGTGCTAGTTCAACGTAACAAAGCTAAACACAAGTGCACACCATGTTGTAGAGTAATTACCCAACATGTATACAACATACTCCAGAGTAATTACTCAACATGTATACAACATGCTCCAAAGTAATTGCTTAACATGTATACCACATGCTTCATAATAACTACTCAACATGCATAACAACTTTGGCCAGGACAATCCCAGATAAACTCTATACCCCAAGTTGGACACACTCTGTGTGCCCCTGTCTCCAATGCCCATAGCTCACTAAACTACTTTCTTCTTCCTTGAATGTTCTCCCTGCCTTTCCAAGTCTCACATGAATTCCTTATGTATCCTTTTAATGGGTGTTTTCCAAACCATCACACCCTTTCACAAGAGCTTCCTTTTAATAATTATTTAATAAATATTATTCCTCCCCCTTTTAAAAGAGTTTTTATATATATTCTTTATTAATCTCTCTTTTAACCAAAGGATAATAATATCCTTTATTTTTCTATCTCCTTTTTTAATTTTAAAAGGTTAATTTCATAGTTTTCTCTTCTCTTGGAGAAAAAGTCACATAACACCTCCTACATGAATAGGAGTGCAAGGTAGTCCCATTTACTATAAGCTACCTATAACCCAAACAAGGCTGCCTAACATCGTGAACTATAAAAGGATTATATCATTCCATTCTATAAGTGTTGGATAGCTTTTTCCAAACCCTACAATCTGATGCAATTTATTTTGTTTAAATCTGATCATACTTATGATAAATTGCATTACAAACTCTCCTTTGCTCATTCTTGTCAAACACACTAACATAAAGTGCCACCTTTTGCACTAAGGGATCATTTGATTAAGTAATCATGGGGGAGTTAGTCATGTCTCTTACTCCCTCTCCTTTCCATTTCAGTATTCTACATGATCCTTCTAAATTGTGTAAGGTCAAATATGCTTCCTATGGGAAGAATGTCATGTCCCCTTTTCTAATTAAATTAATTGAGGACCCATTCCTTTATTTTCCGTGGGCTAAGGAGATAAAGTTAGGAGAAATATTTTAATAATAATGTTTTAAGTTAGTCCTAGTAATATTATTTGAAAATATTGTAAAGTGACAACTTAAATATTATTGTTAGTTAGATAAAATGGGCTGCTTAAATGGGGCATAATCAGGCCTTTTGTAATATTTTATTAGAATATTTTTAAGCGAACACTTTTGGAGAGAAAAAGGAATTCAAAATAAAGGTGCCAAAATGGAGTCTATGAAAAGAGAGACAAATTACTCAAAGGGAGATCATCCACATTATGAAATCAATTCCCTTCTTTCATAGCTTGGGCATCTGTATCTAACTAGTGCATTTGCAGAAAAAAACTCTTGGAGTGCAAATATTCAGAGGACAAAACACCTCTTGTCCTTTGAGGCAATTTCACCCAGGAATCACAGTTGTGCTAAGAAGATTGCAGTTTAAGTTCAGTTTCTAGTTTCAATTTCTTGTAGTAAGTTCAATGTGTTAGGGCTTTAGTGTGGCATGTTTCAGTGTGTAAGCGACCTGGTGTCTCTCAACCCAATCGCTGGCTGAGAATGCAAGGTTTTTGTTTGTTTTCTGTGTTTTTGATTTTTTGGTGGTTTTTTGCAAATAAAGAGAAATTGCGATTTTGAAAGGAAATGCTTGGAAAAATAAAATAAAATACCAGAAGATAAATATGACATAATATAGCTTAGATTTTGATGCCAGATAGTTTATTGATCTTCCAGAATAATTACAACTGCGAGATTCAAACATTCAAGTAAAAAGGAAAGCTATTTATTGAAAACTTGAATAAGCTTGCAAGTGCCTGAACAGAAGCCTGAGATGGTACAGCTGAAAGAGAATATGCAATCTCCCACCTCGAAATTGATGCAGAGGTGTTACATCCTGATTTTATAGCTACTATTGCATAGGGCAATTGAATGTAATGTTTGAATCTTTATGATGAATAAAACATGTTTGATCGTGTTATTAAATGAATGTGTCCTATTTGAATGATGGTTTGATTTGATTGTTACTTCTAATGATTTAATTCTTAATTAAATGTAGCATATAAGTTATGGATAATGTTATTCTAACTTGTGAAATGTTTTACTTTGTTATGAGCATATGACTGCCGGTGTCATGTCATGGTGTGCAGGTATGAAGACTGTTCCTCCGGACAGAGGAGAGACATCATTTGGGGAGGAACTTGGTCGGGTAAACAGTAACAATTACCAAATTGAGCATACACACACATATTATAGATTGAGTAAGCCAAGTCTGTTTGTCAAGATAACGGTAAGTCATCCATAGGCTTGTTTATTGACATAAGGGTTCTGAATTCACTCCTTTATGCTTTAGGGGATGTGATTATTTAAACGTCAGACTTGCTATACCATGACCCAAGTATGAATGATGTGAAAGTTATGTGTTAATGATTGATTGGGAGCGTGTTTATTGACCTTTTCCTATGTATTCAAGATGGGACCCTAATTTTGCTCCATTCTGGTCTTTTGGCTTGGGTTTTCTCTCTCTCTCTCCTTCTCTGTCTCTTTTCTGATGTCTGCCTTTCGAGGGTTGCACCCGTCATTGAGCTTAAACATGAAGATTTGGCCAAGTCTGAAATTAGGGTTTGAGTCTTTCTAGCCAATTTGAAGTCAAACGAGGTGAATAACTTGAAATTTGAGCTTAACGTTCTTGTCAGTATGCTGCCAGCAGGCTTCCGGCAAATTTTCATCAGATTCTGAGGTACTTACTATTTTTAGTAAGTGTGAAATTCAGGTCAATTTGCCAGCTATTTTGAGATTTCGATCATCACACGGCATTCAGAGCATATCAAGTTGCTTGCGTGCAAAATTTGAGCGAAAATAGACAACTTACTATTTTTAGCAGTCCAGCTTCCGGAGCAAATTTCAGGGTTCGGATGCAGAGTTTTTCTTTGCATGTTGGCATATTCCTTCTGGGTTTTTCGAGACCTTCGCGATGATATAACATGCAAGATGAGGCGATAACTTTCAGGATTCAGCCTTCCGAGGCTATTTTTAGGGTTTGCATGTCAAGGTTTCTTTTGCATGTCGGGTGATTCCTGATGGGTTTTTCGAGAGCTTCGCGATGGTATGACATGCAAACGAGGATTCTCACTTAGTAAGGAACTTTGCTATTTTTAGCGGTGTGTCTGGCGTCAGCCACCAGCCCGATTCAGATTCCGCGAGCTGATGCAATGCCACAAAAGCGAATAGCGGGATCTTTTGCGTGCATGCGATTACAGGATTAGGGTTTTCGGCAGACTAAAATAGGCATCAAAAGTCAAAATCTTCAAAATCGATGTAAACCACTACGTCGGCGTCCTTGGCGAGGCTATCTGTTTGGTGAAATTTCGAGTCAAGCGGAGCACTTACTATTTATAGTAAGTCAGAGTGAAACATGCTAAAATAGTAAATCGGTTGCATCGTCAATGGAGAAATTAGCGGTCGCGTGGTGAGGGCGTCTCATTAAAATTTCAACTTTCGATGAACATGGGAGCCTATCGAAACATGAAGTTACTATTTATGGTAAACCACCCGGAAACATGCTAAAATAGCGAGGGGGCATGAGCGGTTGTGAGGAAGGGAAAAATAGCTAAGTCTGGAACTTCATCCTTCACTTCCTTGAAAATGCGCCCATCTCAGCTGGAGGTCATGAAATTTCTCTAAGTGTTGAACTTCGTCCAGTACACATGCTAAAATGCGCCCTCAAGGAAAAAACTGGTGAAAGTTCAAAATTTTCTAAGTATGAAGTCAAATCCTCCTGCCATGGCAAAATGCGCCCAAAGCTGGAGTGGTCAATGAAAGTCAACATTTCCATCCTGCAGCAGGGGCAAAATGCGCCCAACTTGAAGAAGGAAGGTTGAAAAAATTTTCTAAGTATGAAATTCGTCCACCACCCCCCTCCAAATGCACCCATCCTCCTCAGGGGGTGAAATGCGCCCAAGTTGCAAGAAGGTCAAAGAAAAGTCAAACATATCTCATCCTCCCCCATGGGCAAAATGCGCCCAAAGTCATGCATGTCAGGACAAAAGCAAGGAAGCTGAAGAGTCACTCAAAGGCGTTATCCACCAGCTAGGCCAAAATGCGCCAAGTCTAGAAGAAGTCAACAAGTCAACAAAATTCATCCTCTTCATATGCTTGAATGCGCCCAAATGCAAGGGGGTCAAAGGAGTCAAAGGCGTTCATCCTTCAAGTATAGTAAAATGCGCCCACTTCCAGCTAATGGCATGCAAAATAAATTCTAAGTGTCAAGTTTCATCCACCTCCATAGGTGAAATGCGCCCAAGCATGCTGAGATGAGGACAAAAAAAAAAGAAAGTTGACTTTCTCTTTCCCCCTTTGAATGCTCCCAAACAGAGCATGTGAAGACAAGAAATGGGAGTTGAAGAGTCATCCTTTGCCTACATGGAAATGCGCCTAGTTTGAGGGGTAATAAGTGAATGAAGGTGGTAATTAAGGTAAAAATACTTCAAAGCGTGGTAAAAGAAGGGTGAATGTTAGGCGTGGTGAAGTTAGATGTCCCTCTTCAAGTGCAAAATCGCTAAGGAGAAATGTTGAGGCGAACTGTAGGCTTGAAGTGGAAGGCTGCGAGATGAAGATGAGTTTCGAGGAAATCTCGAAGGAGAAGAATTGCAAGAAAAGCGGCTAAGTGTTGAAGCGTTTTCAAGGCTTAAAAATGAAAAGAAGGTCGAAGACCCTCAAAATTGGAAGAACTCAAAGAACAATGCTTAAGAGAAGATCGAGAGCAGGTGTGAAACTGGCGTCTACAAATGGAATCTTCTAGAAGGATGATGGGTAAGCGATATGAAATTGCTTACATTATTACCGCTCTGCGGAAGTTTTTAGGAGCAATATTATTTAGAGGTGCGATTAAGCCACTCTATTGATTAACCCTAAGCCAGATCTTTGGCTAACTATAAAGGGGAGTCCCCTCATTTGTAATCACATTAGAATTGAAGATTAGAATCAGAGTAGATATTGAGAGAGCAGTAGAGCTAGATAGTGTAGCATTGTAGAGCATTTTTGCATCATTTGGAGAAGAAAGAAAGTTTTCCCTTTGAAAACTTTTGAGGAGATTGTTGTGTAACACATTTTATGATAATAGATCTTTTCATTGATGATGGAATTAGTCTTGTCATGAAATGCTAGCAAGGTTTCTTCTTCCTTTCGTATCCAAGTAGTTTAAATTCATGCAAGTAGCTTACTTTGGTGTGTGGTGTTTTATTGAGATAGCTTCGCTTTATTCCATACCACTAGCGGCTTGTTGATGATAAGTTCGCCTTGTGTGGTCGACTGGAGATTGTTTTGTGTTTAACTTCGGTTGTGATTTATATGCTTATATGCGTCGTTCTGATGGTGTATGCATGTTAATTCATAATTTGAACATCTTTTGCTATTTCCCTTGAAGATTGCACCGATTTTGCTGAGGCTGTCCGACGGAGGCTAGGTGAAATCCGGTTGAAGTCTATTGAAACGAAGCTCCACATATCTTGCATTTAGAATAGAATGTTAGTTTCTTAGGCCCTAAACCCTTTTAAATTTAGGTTCGTTTCGGTTAGAATTCAGAAACTTTAGCTCACACAGCAAATCATTTGAATCATCACGAAAGCCCTTAGTCTACTTGTTTGTTGTTAGCCGTCGAACAATTGTGTAAGTCCCCTTGACATACCGGCAATATCACATCGAGCCAAACTGAGCCTATTCGCACTCAAGGAACCTTGGAGTTGAAAGCATGATCTTACTCGCAATCTTAGCATGCTGAATACTTTGTTCAAGAGAGGATAGAGCGTCCGTTGGGAGACTTTATTCTGTGTTGGTGCGGTCTCAAAACCCACGTCAGCGAGCGCCGCGTACATCTATACATTGTGAACACGTATTTATATGTACAGACATATCAATACATGTGTATGTTAAGCAGACGGATATGCTCATACACATGTGTCGACATGTATGTACGCATACATACGTATATACAGGTATATATATATGTACACAGTCCGCCTGATGTTTGTGGTAAAAATAATATTTAATATTATTGCCTAGCAAATTTACATATATATTTATGTATAAATGTATATATTAATGATGTGATTATATTATGGATAAATACATAAATACATAAGTACCTATGTAAATATATTATATATTTATATATTTAAATATATGTATTAATATTAAGGTAATATTTACATATATGTAAATATATATATATATATATATATATATCACGATACAATGTCGGAAAATATATATATTTATATATTTAGAAATATTACACTTAATTAAAATACATATATGATTAAATATATAAATGTGTGATATTGAAATGTGAAATGTATAAATTTAAATGACACATAAAAATATTTAATAGAATAGAAATTGAACACAAAGGATTTAAATCCTTTAACAATAGTGAAATATTTTGATTTTGATCTCATTATGGTAATTGAAATATTCCAAGCCAATTTTTTTTGTTTTTTCAATTAAATAGATTTCCAATTACAAACAGTGCACCCGTTAAGGTTAGATGGATAAACGTGCAAGGAAACAACTCTAACCAGAATGGCGCCGATGATGGCGAGCATTGGTCAGAGGGTCTTCTATTCTAAATACAGAAAGGAACTCAACGTCAAGTATGTGCTACCCAATCCAATACGGAGTGAGGGGCGACCATATGACGGAGTGAATACAAAACAAAGCTTGAAAGATAAATCTTTGAGAAATGAAACTACTCAACACCGAATGTGGCTAACCCGAGTGGGATAGTAAGTGACCATAGAGGAGGAGATCTATCTATTACAAACTTCAAATGAAATTGAGCAATACAAATTCAAATCAACAAGCTGAAGAATGACTGCCAGTACTACTGGTCAGTTTACAATTTAATATCATAAGCCTGTCAAGATGTTAGAGCTGGAAATATGAATCATTACAATACAATAAAATCTCTCTTGGCTGAGTTCAAGAAGCCATATCAAATCATTACAAATTTTGTAATTAACAATCTGTTTTTCTGTTTTCCACAAATCTGTATTTTGTAGTTAAAAACAGCAGCCTATGAATTGATCCAAATGCTCATAGCTCCCTCTCAACTCACTCAAATTGCCCAAACTAAGATGCATAAGACTAATATGATGAAGGCGCTCAATCTAGAAACTTAACCCCAACTCCAAATGCAACTAATAAGAAATGCACAAATCCCAAGAATGCTAAATGGTACGGCCTTGCTGAAAAAGGCGATTTTCTTTTTAAAAATAATGCAAGCACTATAAAATCTAAAAACTGGAGAATATGATTGCTCTTGACAAACGAAGAGAATGAGACGATACCCAGAAAGACTATTTTTGTATTTTTCAAGATATGAGTGAAACATGCAATCTGCTGTATTAAATGATGCTAAAATGCTGAAACACTAAAATGCCCAAAACAGATTTAACAATGCAAGAAGCTAAACACAATGCTCAAACTAAATGCACTCACAGTACAATGATTCACCACTAGATGTTGTCTTGCAAACACGAAGTGATGCCCAAGCTAGGAGGCCTTCATTCCTCGAAGCAGTCCCAGAGCCAATCCGGCAGCATAACAGTATAGTCGACCAAAGATGAAGAAATGATGCACAAGACTTCTTTTTATAAGTTTCGTTTGACTTCACGAAACCCTAAAATCCAACTCAAAGTTCAAACCCTAACTCTTCCTTCAATATGGCGTCCTTTTCACCTTTAGCTCAATAATCATATTTAATTAAAAACATCACCTTGATAAATGCGCCCAATTTAATTTGCTTGACTTAGGAGAACTCACAAATATTAAATATAATCTTAATGAAGGCGCCACCCTTTGAGTCCACCTTTTAAAATAACCTTAAGTCATTCGACTAGGCCAAGGTGATAAATAACATTTTAATTATAATGTTATTTTTAAGTGAAATGAGCTCGACTTCCCAGAACTGCATTCTGAAGCCCAAAACTGAATACGCCACTTGAGTCAACTGAAGGGGAAAGTCAACTGCCTGATACCATCCTGATTACTGCCAAAAATAGAATTTACTAAAAATAGTAAATTCCAAAAAGTGCTCTGAATGCCGAGATGATCATACCACTGCGAAGCTCTCTGAAAACCCAGAAAGAATCCGCCATTGAATCCACCATCTCTGAGCAACGACCTCCTCAAAAATAGGAAACCCTAATTTAATCTTCCGACTAGCCTTCAGGTTTCCAGAAAAAGGCCAACGGTCACAAGAACAATTAGGTTTGAGAAGGGGACATTACAATCCGCCCTTCGCAAAATTGCTTGTCCTCAAGCAATACCACCACAACTCCAGAAATTTGAAAACTAGTCCATACGCAACAAGTATGATCCCTGGTTCCCAAATGCGTCTCAGGAAAAACCCACCATGCCGATGCTGCACCACTCTGATCACATCAATGAGACTATCATGCCAATGCTGCACTGACTCCCCTTGTAACTCCAAAGTGTTACCATCTATGATTCTCAAACTGAAAGATCTTAAAGGAGGGGGATCAAAATCATGCAACATCTCATGTCCACAATGCCCCGAATTAACAGTATCAACCACACTACTGTCAATCACAATCCTAAGCAATAGGAGAGATAGTCTGATCAAATCGAAATCGAACTCCCCCGCATACCTCCACATGGTAACAAACGGGACCATGACTGCAAGTGTGACCTCTACAAATCTTCTTGCAAGGAGAGAGGCAATCCTTTGCAAGAGCTCAACAAACTCATACTCATGTCTCCGCATAAAGCTGCCATGCCTCATCTGAATTATACTGGCACAACCATGAAGACTACAGAAAACAATCATAGTTCCAACCCCATGAGTCTCCGAATGGTGAACCAAAGCATGTGAGCTACTGCTGTCATAAATCAATACTGAGAGTAAACTGTCAAAGTTTACATCATCAACCATCATAAGATGAATTTGGAGAGTAGGAAAAGTGTGATGGAACAAATAATTGCTGCTGATCAAGGCTAGGATCAGCGTAGTGCAATCTGATTCTTGAGTCCTACCCAAAGGAAAACAACAACACCACTCAAGATCCCAAACGTGAGCATGTGAGATGACCATCGAGCTGCAAGGTGACACCTCCAAGGTGGTTGGAAAACACACTAGATTCATCTCCATGAGAGAACTACCACCTCTTTGATCAGGAGTGATGAACCAACTCTCCTGAATGCGAAAACGCAACATGTAAGGTGGCTGGTCTGCCTCAAACCAGCAAGCTCGAGTCTCAAAATCTGTCCTGGTCTTAGCCGGGAAACACATTCAAGAGCAACCAATCGTTCATTTCTCCAACCCATGCTCAAAATCTCTCTCCAATCCATTTGTTGATGAACAAATGGAACCATCAAGAAGCTGCTAAAGAAAAGAACGACACCAAAAAGTCTGAAAATTTGATTCTTGTTCCTCCATAATTTCTTCTTTCCACAAACTGTATGCTCCATCAACCCATGTTGAGAATCCCAAGCTTGAATACCCAACTGAAAACAATCTCCAACACTCCGGCAAGGAAACATAGCACATCTCTGAGTGCTAGTCAAAATCAAGTGCATACTTGTAAAATTGGCATTCCCTCTGATGAACCTTTGAAACCATCCATGAAAACTTCAGGAACACTGAAGCATGAAACATAAGATGACTTCAAATTCAACTCCCAGAGCAGACTAGCATCCCTCAACCCAAGGAATGGATTGACAAGAGTGCAATCACCATATTTTGGTCCCTTTTTCAAAGTGAAGACTGCATCCTCAATTCCCCTTAAGCATTCTTTACTACTCAACATACGCGGCACATCGTCATGGAGTGATATCAAAGCATCCAAGCACTGGAAACCAGAATCAGTTTCATTCTCCTTTTCATCCTCTACTTCATAGAGAGGATTATCATAACTTTTCTCATCACCTTCTTGAAAAAGAGGATTGTCATAAACTTGAAAGTCATTCCTTTCATCTTGCTGCTCCAAATCTGCACATGCAACCTTTGATTTTCTTGTGAAACCTTCAAGATCAAACTCCTTTCGAAAACTATCAACCTCATCAATTACTTGCTTGATTTCTCCAGCTCTTCGTGCATCCTTTTGCTCCTTGAAAAGTTTGAAATCTGCAAACTGGTCTTCAACCTCTGTTAGATCCAACTGAGTTTCTTTCAACTTGTCCTTTGTTGATTTAAGCTCCAAAGTGAGCTCATCAACCATACTCTCCCTTTCTTCGAAAACAATGAAGGCCTTCTTTGCAGATTTAACGGCATGATCTCTATCTTCAATCAAGCCTATGTACTCAGACTTCAAGGTCTCCAATGAGTCTCTGATAAGTTGCAACTTGGGAAGAGCAACTTCATATTTCACTCCTCTTTGTCTCTCTTCAAGCTGAGCATCCCAAATAAGCCCTTCAATCAGACTATGTATGCGATCAAATCTAGATAGAGCTCGCACTTCATCTTCAACGGACACCTCAGGTTGGCCTTCACACTCATAAAAATGCGAAGATGGTGAATTGCTGATAGGCTGTAACTGAAAATCAGAACTTCGTTTCACGCTTTCGCTGCCCTCATTGTTGCTCCAACATTCTTGTTTTTCACCACCAACTAGTGGGGAATGCTCAATGCCTTGGACAGCATCACACTCCACTAAGCCTTCAACTCGTTGATTGCAATCAGCTTCATGCCCTGATAAATCAGATTTGTGTTTGGTAATTCCTCCAAACCTTTCATCTTCAAGAGCCATTTGGCCCCCAAACTCTGTTTCCTCTTCCATGTTACTTTGATCAAACTTGGAAGCAGCCCCAAATTGAAGCATATTAATACCATTGTCTGCTGATAGAGAACCCTTATCAAGTTCCATTTCTTCATCCGGATCAAAGGGAAATTCATCCCATACCGGTTTGTCATCACTAAGTGCCTTCTCACCTGGATCCCAAATGGTGAGAGGCTGATTGTTTCGATCACAAGAAGAGTGTTCTTTGTGCAACACTTGGAGTGTTGATTCTTGGAATAGGTCAACTCCCAAATCACTAAAGCTGATGTCTTCATAAGTACCTCCCTCCAATGGTTGGGTCTGAAGTTCAAACTCAAAACCACCCTTAGCACTGTCACTGAAAGGAAGTAAGGAATCTTTAGAGCTAGCCGTTAGAAATCTTTTATCATCCTTATCTTCAATGAACCTCTCATCTATAGGTATGTTTCTGATCTCATCATGAACAATCATATGCATGCCATAAAGGTCTTCGTGATCACTTGTAATAAATTCATCTTGTGAAAACTCTTGAGGAGTTTGAACAGCAACAAGAGGAAAACTATCTATCACTAAATCTTCAACAAGAGGAGGTACAAACACCTCAAAATCATTACCAACATCCTTTGTGAAGCCCTTAGTCTCAAAACCTTCATGAGATGAATCCAAATTAGGATTCAAGTCTGCTGCTATATTCTTCTCACCGAATTGATCTACATCACTTGCTATCACATGCAAGTCAAGGGGAGTATTATGGGGCTCTCCCGCACACTCCTCATCTGTCAAGGTTTCTTCATCCAACGCCCTATCATTTTTAGGCAAAATGAGCACCTCGCTTGTGCCATCTTCAACACTAGTTGACTGATTTTTCTCTTCATTCTGCTTACTTGTGGGCTGCAACCTACAAACAGGCATTTCTTCTACCTTTATTGCACCTGCAACCATGGCACATTCTGCTTCCTCCTTAATCATTTTTTTGATGTAGTTGACCATAGCCCGCTTTCCAAGGTAATAAGTCACCACCCAATCCAAAAAGGTATCAAATGAAACACCGTTCTTAAACTCATCTGTCATGCTCTGATAATCTCTGTAGAGTATGTCAGCCTCGTGTTCACATTTCCTCTTGAACTGGCATTCTTTAGAAACCCCAATCAAATCCGACTTCTCAGACTTAGCATAAATCTGTCTGATTCCACACCTTAACTCAGGATCCTTCAATAGCGTACATATATCATGCATTAACTCAAGTAGAGACTTCTCTGTAGTCATCTTTCTCTGTCAAGTGAACTCTGATGGGCACAGGATGGCAAGATCTTGGCTCTGATACCACTGAAATATTCCAAGCCAAATTTTTTGTTTTTTCACTAAATAGATTTTCACTACAAGCGGTGCACAAGGGTAGATGGATAAACCAAACGTGCAAAGAAACAACTCAGAATGGGCGATGATGGCGAGCATTGGTCAGAGGATCTTCAAATGCTAAAAAGGAACTCGACGTCAAGTATGTGCTACCCAATCCAATGCGGAGTGAGGGGCGACCATATGACGGAGTGAATACAAAACAAAGCTTGAAAGATAAATGCTGAGAAATGAAACTACTCAACACCCAGAATGTGCTGGCTAACCCGGAGTGGGATAGTAGTGACCATAGGGCGGAGATCTATCTATTACAAACTTCAAATGAAATTGAGCAATACAAATTCAAAGCAACAAGCTGGAGAATGACTGCCAGTACTACTGGTCAGTTTACAATGTAATATCATACGCCTGTCAAGATGTTAGAGCTGGAAATATGAATCATACAATACAATGAAATCTCTTCTTGGCTGAATTCAAGAAGCCATATCAAATCATTACAACTTTGGTAATTAACAATCTGTTTTTCTGTTTTCCACAAATCTGTAATTTCTGGTTAAAAACAGCAACCTATGAATTGATCCAAATACTCATAGCTCCCTCACAACTCACTCAAATGGCCCAAACTAAGATGCATAAGACCAATATGATGAAGGCGCCCAATCTAGAAACTTAACCCCAACTCCAAATGCAACTAAATAGCAATGCACAAATCCCAAGAATGCTAAATGGTACGGCCTTGCTGAAAAAGGCGATTTTCTTTTTAAAAATAATGCAAGCACTATAAAATCTAAAAACTGGAGAATATGATTGCTCTTGACAAACAAAGAGAATGAGACGATACCCAGAAAGACTATTTTTGTATTTTTCAAGATATGAGTGAAACATGCAATCTGCTGTATTAAATGATGCTAAAATGCTGAAACACTAAAATGCCCAAAACAGATTTAACAATGCAAGAAGCTAAACACAATGCACGATATTCAATAACTCACAAACTAGTCTAAGAATCACCACTTGATGTTGTCTTGCAAACACGAAGCGATGCCCGAGCTAGGAGGCCTTCATTCCTCGAAGCGATTCCAGAGCCAATCCGGCAGCATAACAGTATAGTCGTCCAAAGATGCAGAAATGATGCACAAGACTTCTTTTTATAAGCTTCGTTTGACTTCACGAAACCCTAAAATCCAACTCAAAGTTCAAACCCTAACTCTTCCTTCACTATGGCGTCCTTTTCACCTTTAGCTCAATAATCATATTTAATTAAAAATATCACCTTGATAAATGCGCCCAATTTAATTTGCTTGACTTAGGAGAACTCAACAAATATTAAATATAATCCGCCACCCTTTGAGTCCACCTTTTAAAATAACCTTACGTCATTCGACTAGGCCAAGGTGATAAATAACATTTTAATTATAATGTTATTTTAAGTGAAATGAGCTCGACTTTAATTGATTTACATCACTGATACCATCATCTGATTATTGCCAAAAATAGAATTTACTAAAAATAGTAAATTCAAAAGTGCTTCCAATCGCCGAAGATGATCATACCATCGCTGCTTCAAAACCCGTGAAAGAATCGCCATTGAATCCACCATCTCTCGGAGCAATGACCTCCTCAAAAATAGGAAACCCTAATTTATCTTCCGACTAGCTTCGGGTTTCCAGAAAAAGGCCAACGGTCACAAGAACAATCAGGTTTGAGAAGGGGACATTACAGTAATCGAGCCTTTTGTTTGAGATAATTGAATCAAAGTGAAGTCGAAATTTTTATAGAAGAACATTTGGAAAAGAGGAAAATACGATTTATTTTGAAAAGTTCATGAAAAGCTGGCTGTGAAAGTCACGCGCTTGGAGGAAAATGCGTCTGAAGCGCGCGGATGGAGAACTGGTCTCTGGGAATAACCCGCATACTGATCTCATGGCCAAAATGGCGACGTGATCTCATGGCCAAAATGGCATGGGAACATTTTAAACCTTGACCTTTTCATGCGGAGCGAACTTCGATTTATTGCAACAAAATAAATCCCGAGGCGTTCATCAATGATCATCGAGGACATTATAAGTCAGTGGTTGGCGGAAGTGATGTTTCTCCTCCACAGTGGCGGATGTACCAAGATTTGAAAGGGACGGACTCGGACCTTCTTACTTCTATTTGTGCAAAGCTTACGAGCTATGTATGTAACTGTATTACTTTTTAACTCTGATTTATATTTGCAATGAAAATGAAATTCATGAGGAAACATATTGTAACTTGTACGTGTTTATCAATAAAGAGAGGAAGAAATTTTATTGTATTATCTTTGTACTTGTTACCTTTACATGTTTTAAATGAGAATTGGAAAGTTTTTTTTTACGCAAGGAACAGGTCGTTACATGAGGCTCCAGAAACCCTAGGCGTCCAACATGAAGAAGCCAGAAGTCAAAAAGCTCAGGCGTTTTTGTCTGGAGAAGAAGTACGGCCTTTGCTGCAGCAAAAGTATGGCCTGTACCAGCAAATAAGAAATCCGTACTACCTTGAGAAGTGTGCTAGATCACTGGATAAAGAAATAAGTAAGTCGCCTTATTGCTCTGATGAATAATCTCTTCTCAAACCCTTCCTGAATCTTCCTCAATAAGCACAAATGTAACCTCTGAATGAAGTCACCCTATTGACAAGCTTCAACTGGTATTGCACAACCTCAGTATGTCTGATTTTGAAGAGGGAACGTTCTCCAAAATCCAATGTCTACAGAAACCCTTGTTTCACAAACCCCAATGCTCTCAGAGAGAAATAAAGATAAATTAGAATAATCATGAATGAATGAGTTCGATTTGCCTTGTGAAATATATAACTTCTCTCAAAAGGTCGACCCCCTTCAAAAAGCTATTAAATGAGCATTTAAAATATAATTAAATCGCCCTTCCTCGACTTAGGCATAATAATTAAATAATGGCGTCCTTTTTGATGAGTAATAAAATACTCATTTAAAATTAATTTATCTCCTTATTATAAAGTATTAATACTTTATAATTTGCCATTAAATAATTACATTTAATTTTTCATTAAAGTGACTTTATATTATAAAGTCAAATTAATACACTTTTAATAATTACCAAATGCCTCAATAATCATTGTTTGCTCATCAAATCATCAAACTGGGTCGAAACTGAGCTAACCAACTGAACCAAGTGCCCTGCCATAAATAGCAACCCCTGCCCGGCTGACTTACTATAAATAGTAAGTATCTGTAAATCACTCTGTAAGTGTCTGCAAAGGCCCAAACCTGAATCAACTGCTGGAGTAATGTTCCCAAACGCTGGATAACTGCCTCAAGTGACCTTCTAATCACATCTGTCAGCCTACGAAGGTCAGTAATAGGCTAACCCCTAAATCAACTGTATAGCCTAGGAAGGGGACATTACGTGCAATGTTGCTCTATGAATGTGTTTGTTGTTATTACAGTACTGCCACTATTGTTCCTTTCATGCACAACAATAGTGTGGTGGTCACAAATTTCTAATCACAATCTTGTCACTGTGTTTACAAAAATTTGTGTCATTAGCCGCATAAATATAAGATGCATTCTTATATTTTTAGTATTCTCATATTCAACGTTTTTTGTGTTAGCATGTGTATCTTTCAATAAAATATACTTGCATTACATGTGACACTGCTATTTTTTTTTGAGTTTTGTGATGGTCCTATACATGCATTCACAACTACTTTGCAGTATACCCTTTGGCATTCATTTAGTTTACTTGCATAACAAGCTTTCTATACATTCATATATTGGGGGACTAAGAAAGGTTGAACAGTTGTATGCTTGCATCTATATTGTATTTGGTGTTGTTGTGATTCTAAACATTATAATAGCCTCCCAAAAAATTATGACAACAGTTATATACATTCATATGCTATTTTGACTAGGGGCATAATTTTGTGTTAAAAGGTTTGCTCTTTGCATTAGTAAAATACATTGATTCCTTAATAAGCAATATCTCTAGTAGCTAATAACTATCCAACCTGCTATTATAATAATATTTTGACGAGTATTCAATTGGCCATTATAATCAAGAGGATTTGTAGAATTTAGATCCCTTATCACTTGTTCATGTATTCTCTCACCTCATCCTCTTGGGTCTTGGTGATTAGAAAATTGACAAGTTCTTGACTCAAGCATAGACAAAAATCTTGAAAAATTGTAGTGTTCCCTAAAATACAAAAGAAGACATAACGAAGAAAAAATCATGATGAAAATTATTGTTTTCTAAAAAAAATGGATGAACTGAAGAAACTTCTTTAGGATGATCACATTAGTTTTCCAAAATCTTCTACTTTAGCATCAACAAATCCATTTAGTGTCAACATATAATGTGGACATAACATCAGTGAATGAGTAGTATAGTTCAATGACATGCATCAACAAATCCTACCTTTATTGAGTTCAACATTGCCTCCAATGGGGCTTTGAATGATTCAGTTTAGTAAGATCATATCTGTTTTTCAGAGGCAGTTCATTGGAACAATTACTAGTAGATATTAAGTATTTATTGTGAGTCCTACCTTGCAGATTTGGAGGACACTTTTGAGGATTTGAGTTTCCTATTTGATAAAATTTTCATCGCAATTGTTGTCACATCTTCTTTGGCCCTTGTGCTACTTTATTTTCCATCACACTTTGACTTGCCACCATCTTTAGTTAAGCCTGGGACACCAAATTCAATCTTGGCACCTCTCATCATTGACTTGGTGTAATTATTTAATTTCACCTTATTATACAAAGTTTACTTAAGTAATTAATTTTATTTACTTACATAGATCTAGGCTTCTAGCAACAATGAGCATTTCACATCAAGTTGAGCTCACTTGACCTTTAAGTTGAGTTCACTTGACTTAATAACTCTTCATATTGATTTCACCATTTGTTCACTTGTGGTTAACTCATCTCCTTTGGGAAACCTAATTTTCAACTTATTCTCCCTAAGTCTATATATTGTATGTAATTTCCTTCATTTCAGTGAATCAAATAATCAATTTCATTTTAATCTCTCCATATTCTCCATATTAGATTTTAGTTGATATTTGCATTATACACTATTTGCATGTTTGCATCTAGTTTTTGTAATCTTCTATAGTCAACTACATCTAGACTTGTGCTCAAATTCTTATTAAATCCTACAAAATCATAGACACACAACAAACAAAGAAGGCCCAATTGGAAAAAAATAAATTATTATTAAGGAAGGTAGAGGAAAGAAATGCTTTCCTTTTTTAGGTTATGTAATGACCCTGCTCAAATCTGATTGAAAATTTCTGATTTTTGGTCCTAGGAATTTCGTCAAACACTTTGCATATGAGGGTCATATGACTGATATAACATTTCAGTTTGCTGAAATGGCACTTTCCTTCACTTAGCATCAATAAGGATACTTGCAAATGACTCTAAATTGTCTAAACAATGACCTAACATGAATGTGCAACTTATTTTGGCAATATTCAATGCATATATGTGACTGAAACTACTTGCAATATGCAGTTACAACAACTAGTAATTATGACAAACACTTTGGATGTAACCTAAGATGGCATTTATGCACTTACAGCCAAGTGGCATTAATACAAACACTTGGTATGCAAAATTATAACATTATTTATGCCAAAAAGAGAACCTACAGCCAATTGACATTTTGTCAAACACTTGGCATGCATACTAATAAGCTGAGTACAAATGATATTACAATGCTCAATGACAACAATATGTAACCAGCAAATCTATATCTCCTTATTGCAATATAATTATCCAATACAATGCTCATACAAATTGGCCAAGACTCTTGGCATTTACATTAATTTCAAAATATGATAATGCTGGTATAATGCACACCTATAGCTGCAAATATAACTATGCTAAATGCAATGCTAGGAGATGATAGAAATGTGAAGAACCTAGCCTCAAGAAGTGCCTTGGATGAGAGATGAAATAACAATCAACATCAAGTTCAAATGATATTCTCCAAGCCCAAATCAAATTGCTCAAGTAGCCGCCCCTGTTCTTGCCTGGCAATATTTTAGAAAAATAAATACAGCCTCTAAGCTCCTCAAATTTGTCCTTGAAATGATTGTCTCGGCGTTAGCAATTGAATGCAACAATACCCAGAACCAAAGGACACCTCTAAGTGAAGATATGAACAAAAATATGTTTCCAATGATGCCCCAGCAGTAGTATATCAAACTTCTAAATAAATTGTAGATGCTGCAAATCACCTTCAAAATGCATGAAACATCATCTCCATTCACTATAGAATCTAGTGCTGCAACCTTCTTGGAGAATCAATGCCAAATGAAGAAGATATAAGCAAAATCGTGGCTACAACTAGCTGGTATGATGGACTGTAAATTTATATCAGACTCTTATTTATCCTCCAATCTGCAAATGCAAAACTCTAATGAATTCTACATCTAAAATGCAAAGCTATCTCCAACTCCAAATTGAACTCTTCACAAGAATTGGCCCTTGGCCGAAAATTTGGTGCAATGAGAAGTCTGAAGTAACCTCTCCCTTAGCTGCAATAATTCAAGTGATATTTCACACCCTCAAAATTGCTATCAATAGGAAGTTTTTGTTTCCTATGATAAGAAGCAATCTGCATAAACCCTAGGCTCCACAAGATGAAATGACAAACACCAACATCAACATCAAATCTGCCTAGTGAGAATGAAGCCCAAGATGCCTATTTATTCTTTTTCTCCACTTTATCTAGAAGCTTCTAGAATATTATTTTTATTTTTATTAAGTGACTTTATAATATATTTTAAAATTCAAGTCACTTTATTAAATTAATTAAATATAAAGTTACCTTTTAATATTTATTTATTTGATAACTTTATAAATAATTAACTTAATACCACCTTTTTAATTAATTAAAATAATTAATTAGTCATCCTCATAAAATATTCATTATTTTGGACAACTCAATTAATTAAATTAATTAAATCAAACTACTTCCAAAATGAGGACATTACAGGTTATGACCAACAACAAGGGTTCGGGAGATCCTTGTCAAGTTTGCTTTAGCCCACAACTTCATACATTTTAGACCTAAAAAAAAATGCATTCATTAGTTACACTAATCTGATAAGAAATCCTATTTTGGACAATCTTCTCCCTTACACACCTTCCCACCGCACCCATAAATCTCATATGCAAGTTTAGAACCTAGTAAAATTGTTTAGTGTAAACCCCAACATGATTATCCATTCTTCTTCTACCGTCACTCTCATTCTTAGTTAACAATCTAGTAGGTCCGTAGCTCCCTTATCTGAACCTATGAGCGCTCCAACTAAAAGCCTCCCCCTTGTTGGATTGTGGGTCTTCAAGCCACTACACATATTCCTAAGGGTTATCCTATTAGTTGCAAAGTGTGTTCTGCTATCTCCAAATAGATGTGCCATGCCACATAAGAAGATACTAATATAAACATGTTGTCCCTTCTATTGAAGTAGCAAGGAAAGAGATAAATGGGTCCGCCTCCTCGATCTCCCAACAACACAATTGACCAACGCATTATTGAATTGATTACTAATACTCAGCATCTTATTGGTAGCAATCAGAAGCAAGAAACGATCATTGAGATCATGGTTAAACAAATGGGGGCCACCAGAACCTTGTATTCCCAACCTTCAACATAATGAAATAAAAAGGCATTACAAATACCCATTATGCCTTAGCCTCCCACCAAAAGGGAAGCCCAAAAAGTGAAAAGAATTGTTTGAACAACATTCACATGTAAGCACATTATGTCCCAGTTATTCTCCCTATTACCTGTCTTGACAATGTTTCATAGGTTCATTAAAACAAGAAAGAAGAATGGGCGACAACCATTCACATGGGCATCCCTTGGAAAAACCCTTGGGCTTATTAGCTATGTTGGATTACACTTTATACACAAGAATTTATTGTTTATGTTATAATTAATAACTTCTCATTAGTTTAAGTTATAATAATTATGTAACTTCTTCATACAATAATAATTATAAGCATACATTTATTGAAGTGTGTGCCATGCAATTCTCTCAAATTCTATACATTCATTTTTCCAATAATGATTCTTTTTTTTCCTAAATATGTTTTCTTTATATTTGTAAGATGATTTTTTGATTGAGTTCAGATTGAGTGGTTTTATCACCAAGATAATTTACCCTCTATAAGAAATTATTTCCTTCTAACCTTCGGTGCATGCAAGAAAATCAGAAAGGAGAAATAATTATTAAGGATAACCTTGCAAAGTTGCCAATTGAGTTTCGTTACAACTACTAATGCCGTGCTTGCAGTTCTGCCAATGTCCCTGAGGATCAGCTACATCTGGTACCAAAATATTTTGAATCTGAAGAACATTCAATACATTAAAGAAAGGTGGGTATTTGTCCAACAAAATACATCATATAAATACTTGAAATTGGAGATACATTCAAAGGGTATAGAAAGGTCACCTGCCACCAATCATATGGTGAATTTAGAATAAAAAATGGTGTATCTATGTAACGTAGAAAATATTGTGGAAAGAAACACTGCCATGAAAATCCATGATATGCCAAACACCAAGTTAATTAGGACAATGGCTTGTATGCAATCAAGACATGTATCAAACAAAACAAACAAATATTGCTTCTAAATATCATTTCACTGTTACCCTTGTTGGATCCATTTGTGAGGTACATGACTTTGGTATAGCTTCCTGCAAACATGACCAACAAATCTAGTGAATGGAACTACACAATGGTTTTAACATTAAAAAAATTAAATAGTAATAAGTAATTCAACTGCTTGTATAAAATAACATAAAGTTGGAAAATTTAGGCAATAAAGTTGTTTGAGTTTGCTTAATAATAGGCAACTTGTCACACCTAAGCTAGAATCTAGTTAGTATTTTTCTGCACGGTATTGCATTTGTTATTTGGTTTCTTTCGTATATAAGACTGCATGATGCAATGTAAGCTACAACTTATTTTTCAGTGATAATATGGTATCAAAGCCATTACCTGTTATGCTGGTCTGAAATGAAGGAATTCTGATCTGGATTGAAGGAAGCTAGTTGAAGTCATTTGCCAATTCATCAAACCTTCATAAATTTTATTTTCTGCAAGTTTTCATTTCTGCCATTAAAACAGCCCTGGATGCCCGTGTATTTTGCACATATCCTTTGACTGAGAACTCTGTTTTGTAGTGAATGTTTTTCATGGAAAGATGAAAAGAAAATCTTCAAAATTGCATGCTGTAGTATGGGACTCTGAGAAACATCCAGCGATCGAAAATAGCTTGAAATCAATTGAGGCGAATATTTCAAGTGTTAATTAGATTTGGTTTTAGAGAGGTTTTTTTACAACTTAATAAAAAATTTATAGTTTTCACAGTTCTAAAGTTATAAAGTATACCAAAATATATCTTTTTTGCTTGGGATGCGAGTTAATAACTTTTGATTAAATGGGAGGTTTTTAGTGGAATTTTGATTGAACATCTATCGTAGTGTATCAAAGTGACGGATCGGTGTATTTGATCTTTGCATTTTGGTTTGCAAGGCTATTTGGTTTTTGGAAGCTAGATGGTCTACGTTTGTGGTCAACAATGACTACCATACACAATCTGCTTTTTCCCTAGCCTCAAAAGTTGACCGGGGAAACTATAGTTTGTAGAGCCATAAAATATTATCATTTGTGAGTTTAAAGACCTTGACCAGATTGTGTTAAACAAAGAACAAAGGGCAGAATTTAAAACTCGAGATTATGACAAAAGACATTACGGAGCTTTAATAATTCTAAAATTATCAATTGCAGATAAATTAGTTACTAAAGCACGAAATGCTTTTTCAAAACCAACACAATGGATAAATCTAAAGGACATGTACTGAATGTTAGAAGCTGGTGAGCATTGAATTTTTTAAATCTCTTATTTTCTACCAAGTTGTAGGAAGAAGGAACCATTTCTTAATATCTATTGCGGATAAAGGATCTCTGTAATCAATTATCAACTATTCAGAAACCAGCGACTCATGAAGACATGGCAGCTTTGGTCTTAAAAAGCTTGCCATCATCTTATGATTCATATGTTGAATCCACGCATCTAACTGTGGAGACCTGATTGCTTGATTTTGAGAAGGTATCAACATTTCTTTTGCGAAAGGAATATCAACTTAAGACACCACAACGAGTGCATTCAGTGCATGAATCAAGGGCAAAGGGAGGCACAACACTAGCGATTCATCAAGTGACTCCTTCAATGGTCACAATACATCCAATAGATCAAAATATATATGTTTTACAATAATGAGCTTGGATATTTAAAGGGAAATTACCAAAAAGGAAAGAGTGAAATGGCACACCAATGGTAATCCAAGCAAACTAATGTCGCAGAAAGCGTTGATGATCAACAAGTGACCAAAGGATTTGCATTTGTCGCACCACAAGATCAATCATTTGGATACAAATTGGTATTTTGATTCAAGTGCATGTAGATGCTATACATGCTGTAGAGATTGGTACGTAACTTTTAATAAAGATAAAACTAGAAGTGAATGTGTTTCATTGGGTGATGGTTGGACTAACAATGTTGAAGAACGTGGAGATGTTCCTAGCACATTGAACAAAATTGTGATTTATACTTTAAAAATGTTTGGTATGTTCCTAAGATGAACATAAATCTTTTGTTTGTGGAAATTTTTCAGTTACAGGTTTCTAGTATTTTAGTGTTTCAATCTAGTATGCGAGTTTACTGATTTCAGCATTGTAATCTTTGATGACATTTGCATATATAAGGTGTTGTTATTGAGTTGCTTATTCAGATAATAATATCGAATATAAAAGATTATCTTGTTGGTCGTACTACATTTGTTATTAAAAAGTGAAAAGGACACAAGCTATTCTCCTGTCTTAGACATGATAAGGGTGCAGTTCCATGGAAAGGGGCTTCCAAAAAAATTTCAGTGGGTGCTGTTGAGATTTTTTAGGATTATTTTAAAGTGGGTGGTCGCATGAATTTTGTAGTGTAGTTTAAGCTTAAAAGTTTAAGCTCCTAAATTTATGGAAGTTGGTGGTCTCGTGAATTTTATTATTTTGCATATTCAATTCAAGAGAGTAAATAAATATAAAATAAAATTAAAAATAATTGGTGGGAATTTAGAAACTTCATATGATTGCCCCACCTCATTTGCACCCATTTAAATTTTTGAACTAAAAAGTAAGGGCTGCTATTGTTGAGGAAAAGATTCTAATTAATCCCGTAGCATGTTCCTTTTTGCTTCATGGGACTGCCTACTCCTTTAAAATAGATCCCTAATATTATGTCCCATCCCCCATAGAGATAAGATGGAAGGAGTATGACAAATGGACATTTAGCCCCGTGCCCTTACCGAATAGTGTCACGTGGCCCCGCCGGCCGGAAATTTCAAATGTTGATGGAAGATTGACATGACCGCATACACGGGCATTTTTAAAAAATGATGTTTCGAAAGCTGTTAATATTTTAATTTGTTGAGCTGTACGGAAGTGTTTGCTTACCCAGTGTCGCCAAACTATTTGTTTTGCTGGCCAAATCTTGATTGCTGCTTATTGTGAAGTTCATATTAATATTAATAGCATTATAAACATTAGTTTGGCACAGTATTTGATAAAGTTTTATTTTAATTAGGTTTCCAGCTGATAGGGGGACAATTCTTGACACTCAAATCCTCTGATTTGCCTTGTTGAAGGCACTATATCATGTGAATGGTCGATACCTTTGAGCCTTATGTTTGGTGAACCCAAATCGCAGCTTAAAAAGGAATCACTCTCAGCCATCCTACCGCAGGAATTGGTATTGTGGTTTGATGAAGATTGTGTGGGGCCCAGGATTTGTGTGCTGCTGTCCAATCGCAGATTTGTAAGTTTGAAGCTGCTATTTTAAATTATTTATATTTAGGTTTTTGGTTGGAATGATATGGGGGTTCTGCTATAAACTGCGTAAGTATTTGTCAATGTATGTGTTTTACTTACTGTAAATATTCCAAAAAAAATTGCAGTAAGAAAAATAAAAAAAATATACAGAGATTGTGAAAATATCAGATAGGGACATCGCAACTGCTTCCAGTTTTCTAATGTGATTTCCACTAATCTCAAGAAGCATACTGTAAGCATTGACACATAACAAAACACCTCTCTTTTATAATAAGATATCCATTTACTAAGTTTCAACCAAAGCTTACCCTTGATGTATCTCATAGACGAAAACAAGGAAATATTTACCTGCAATGTTATCACCTTATTGTAGAAAGATTTTATGAAGTTTGCTCCCGATATGTCCTTCCTATGAGTTGGCAGAATGTTCCAAGATAGTCAGTACAAGCATTGGACAAACACAATTAAAGAATACAATGCCATATCTAAATGTGTTGAGTAAAGGCGCACCACATACAACATGAAAATAAACCATGAGTTTTTCATGTAGAGAAAGACAACAGCTCAAAAAACTATACAATCGATCTGACCTCCAAATGTGAACACAACTAAAGTTTGTTTGAGGGAATTTAAGTACTTTTTAAAGTTGTTGAGTTTTGCCAAGTTTTTGCTAGGTCATTGATTCCAAATCAAATTTGGGTCTATAGAATTCTTCTAATTCACTAGTTCTTAAACTACGGCATTATAATACATTTTTGTTGAATGGTCTCTTTGGTAGGGTCACACATGTTGATAATACCAACAAATTTAATTGATGTTGACAATACTGAAACACTAAACCAAACCTTTTTTGTCATTATATAGACTCTTGTATCTTATCTTGGATCTTTGCCTTCACTAGTAGGTAGAACTATTGTGCGAAATACTTTATCGTGTCCTAATACAACTTAATCTTGTTTTGATCAGAAAAAAATTGATATGTTGATTTCACAAACATCATCCATCAACAAGCAAGTGAGACTTAACTTCACACACTTACCCTACAAAACAAGGAAAACACATGAAATTTATTGTCTTCAATATTTTGGTCAAAAGTTACTATTGTAGATAAATACATCTCAATTAAGAAAATGGACTTTGTATTTGTTAAATTATAGAATATAAATGCATGCCAAGAAAATAATGGCCAATTGAATACTTTGAGTAAAGAGAATGTTGATTGAGGGAGGACCATGCTACTAAAACCAAGTTAGCTTTTGTACAATTTCTATCACACCGACAACTTTATGGTAGTAGGTAAGGGTATGGCACAAGATCCATTAATCCTAATGTACAATGGTAGCACAAATTACCGCTACTCCTTCCTTGTGACCCTTTCACCCAACTCAAATTACATGCAAAACAGAGACATTCAAACATGTAACGACCCCTAATATAATTAGTATTGTATTCGAAGTTTCTTTTTGGACAATCACACTACATATAAAATGGCAGTGGTTTTTTTCCTGTTATGTTTAAGATTTTTATTGCATTATTTATGAATGATATAAAAATCTTAAGTAATTACTATTATATACCTTGTTTATTTTTAGGGAATTGCATTACATAGTAATTCAGATCACTATGAAAGTGCATCCTTTTTTTTTTGTAATGTCAAAGTATTTTTATTGCAATGTTTGTGAACGATGGAAAACTCTTGATGAATGATGAGCTCTTCCATTAGTAGTAGAATAATAGATATGTGCATATCTTTCAAATTATTGAAAACATGCATAAAAACCCCTAATTAGGGATATTGACAAGGCTTTTCGATCTTTGCAAATAGTTTAGTTTAACTAGCTTTATACTTGCACAAATTTTATGATACTTTCGAAAGATGAAGCCACTTGGTAAAAAGGTTATCTAAAAAAGAAATGAAAAAAAAATAATGGAAAAGCAAAAGATTAAAGCCCTCACACATCAAGGAAGAAGCCACCATCTCCAATGCATTTCACTTTAGCATTTTGAGGAAGAAGCTCTCGAAAATTATCACAATGTAAAAATGATGCCAATCCACCAGCTGAGCATCCAGAAAGGAAACCCTGCAACTCATTTCATTTTATATACAATACCCAAATAAGCATGTGAGAGTAACGTCAATTAAATTACTAATAATATTTCTTGTACTCTGAAAAATATTTTTATATCTAGAAAAGGAAATGTGTAATTTGTTGCTACATTTTAAACTATTTTGATTGGGTATCATAAACGCTTAATCTAAAAACTAGATAGTTGTTTTCAAGACATAGTAGACTCAGTGGCATAAATGTCATAATGCACTTAAAGAAATTTCTATGAATCCAAATTCAACAAAGACCAATATCGTATAATAGGAATATTTATATTCACATATAATGTTTCTTTTCCTAACCATCTACCAAATCCCCTTTAAGGAGAAGAAATAATTATATTAATGTCCACAAGCGACCAAAATAGGTCAATGGGACTTGAATGTACAGAGAGATAGTAGCAAGAAGGGTCAACAAGAGGATGCAAAGAAGCTATAAACTAAAAGATTACTAAAAGCAGAAGAAAATTTGGAGTCAACAAGAGGCTGCAAAGAAGCTATAAACTAAAAGATTACTAAAAGCAAAAGAAAAGTTGGAGTCAACAAGAGGCTGCAAAGAAGCTACAAACTAAAAGATAACTAAAAGAAAAGAAAAAGTTGGAGTCAACAAGAGGCTACAAAGAAGCTACAAACTAAAAGATAACTAAAAGAATAAAAGTTGAAAGGTATTTTGACAATTAAAAGGAGGGGTCAACCTAATTTGGGAAAACCCAAACCTAGTCAAAAGAAAAAGAACCCATGAGGTGAACAAGATGTCTAAAAATACTCATATCCAAGAGAAAAGATTCATCACCAATGAAAATAGAGTTGAGTACGTTAGAATATTGAAATGGCAAATTGTGTCCAATCTATATCACTAGAAAAGGAACCAGCATACTCATTGATAATTGTGAAGGCAAGGATACAAGATTTGTTGATGTCACATGTAGAATGCTCCAAGCTAAGAGGCATTGGTTGGATGACACTAGGGGGACACTAGGGGGTGTGAAAATTCGTTAGCACAAAATAGTATCTAAAGCTCTTGTAACATTCATAGTCAATGATCCTCCACCATCTAAGATACTACTAGAGGTGGGAAAGAAATTAGTGATGTGTTCCTAAATATGATATCCCAATTGGGGAGAGCTATAGTGGAAGCATGGTGCCTCAAGTGAGAAGTAAGGTGCTTGTTGTAATGTCCCTAGCCCAAGATTGGTAGTTTTTATGATTTAATTCGTTAAGGGTTGACAATGTAAATATGTTGTCAACAAATCACAGAAGTGTCTCTTGTAAAATTACTTTCCATCTTGCATTTATTATTATAGAATTTGATATCAAGATATGTAAAGAAGTGTCTCTATATCCTTTTTATGCTAATCATATATATATACGAGTAGGAATAGATATTATGATATTAACAATGATTCCAATTTCTGCTATAATTCAGTAATGATATTTGGAATGAGAAGTAACTCAAGAATGAAAGTTCAATAATCGTTGTCTCTACTTGCTTACTATATAATCATGCGATTAGATATGTCGTAACATCAAAATTAATGCTATTTCTGATTATTCCATTTGAACATGCAATTTCTGATTATAAGGATGTCTGATGTATAATATGATACTTTACTTATATCGCTATTTCTAATTAAAAAGCTCGCATTCATGTGATGGGGAAGGGTGCTATTTCTGAATATTCATTAGTTATCCATGCAGCCCGAAATTGATGATCAAAGGCTCCTTAGGAGCACTCATGATCTGCAAATATAATTATATATATAAATCTCCAAAAACTGATCAATGCTTCTTCCAATGAAATGATCTCCCATATATATCTTTACTTGGGAAGAGTCACAACCTTTTAACACCATCGCTGACCTTTGGTAAATTATGATATTAAATTATGATTTAATATCTAATCTGAACAACTCTTGCCAAAATGCACTTAGGAACCTATTGTCCCTGTCACTGACTATGTACCTCAACAACCTGTGCAATCTCAAAACCTCTCTTAAAAACAATTCTACCACCTGAGGTGCCTTGTACTAAGAAGAAATAGCAAGGAAGTGAGCAAATTTAGCTAGCCGATCTACAACCACATAAATGCAGTCTCTACCATGAATCTTGGGTAAACTGGTGATGAAGTCTATCGAAATGCTCTCCCACTTCTGCTCTAGAATGAGTAATGGTTGCAAAAAGCCCGCTAGATGAGAATTCTCTGACTTGTTTTGTTGACAAGTCACACACTCCCTCACATACTGCAATACATCACCCTTGAGGCCCTTCCAAGAGAACCTCTCCCTAACCTACCAATATGTCCTAAAGTAGCCCTAATGACCTATTAAGGGAGTGCCATGAGTAGCTCTCATTATCTTCTCCTTGAGTTTGGATTCTGCCACTAAATAAATTATGTCCTTGTAGAAGATGATATCATTCACTACCTTGTAACAATCATCCTGAACCTGTTTGTTCATCAACTCACAAGCAAACTTGTTCTTAGTGTACTCCACCAATAGATGAGATTTCCAATCTGCTGAAATCTTTGTGAGTGAGCATGCTGCTGGTTTCTTGGAGAGGGCATCTGCAACTATGTTCATTTTTCCCTTGACATACTCAATGTCAAAGTCATAGGCCTGTATTTTGCTAACCCACTTTTGTTGTCTCTAATTCAAATCCTTCTGCTTCAAGAAATATTTGAGACTGTTGTGGTTGGTTCTCACCACAAACCTCCCACCTACTAGGTACTACTTGAACTTTTCCAAAGCATTCATTATGGCGAGCATCTCCTTATCATAAATAGAATACAGTCTCTCAACCCCCCTCAACTTACAACTCTCAAACGCAATCATATGTCTATTTTTATCAACATTGCTCCTATGCCCTCACCCGATGCATCACACTCCAAAACAAATAGTTGTGTAAAATTTGGAAGTGCCAGTACAGGACAACTGCTCATCACCTCCTTGAGCTTATCAAAAGCTCTTTGTGCCTTCTCTAACCATGTGAAAGACCCTTTCTTATGAGATCTATCAACAATGCCCCTAGCTATGAGAAACCCTTGACAAAACACCTGTAGTAACTATATAGTCCAAAGAAACCACACAACTCAGTAAAGGACTTAGGTGGTGGCCAATCAAGAATTGCCTAGATCTTCTCCTAATGAACCTATACACCCTGTGCATTGATCACATGATCCAGGTATAAAATCTCCTAAGGCCAAACTCACACTTCAAGGCCTTAGCATACAAGGACTACTCCCCCATGATGCCCAAAACCTCATCCAACTGTTTCAGGTGATCATCCTGAGTTTTACTGTAAATGAGCAAATCATCAAAGAACACCAAAAGATACTTACGCAACTGCTTGTTGAATATATAATTCATGTAGGACTAAAAGGTAGCAAGGGCGTTAGTCAACCTGAAGGGCATGACTAAGAACTCATAATGCCTGTAGTGACACCTGAAAGCTGTCTTGGGAATATATTGTTCACGGACCTTGATTTGATGGTACCCAGAATGAAGATCAATCTTTGAAAAATACACTGCCCCATGTAACTCATCCAGTAACTCATTGATCCTGGGTATAGGGTACCTATTCTTAATGGTTTTCTTGTTCAGTGCTCGATAGTCTATACACATCTGCATCGTTCCATCCGTCTTCTTCACCAGGACTACAAAAGAAGCAAAGGGACTGGAGCTAGGTCTGATGTGCCCCATGTCAAGCAATTCCTTAATTGCTTTCTTGATCTCATCCTTAAATTTCTTAGGATGTCTATAGGGGGCAGTTATGATGGGCTTGGCCCCCTCCAACTCGATGGTATGGTCAAAACCCCTATAGAGTGGTCTCTTTGGAGGAATCTCCCCAAACACTGTCATGTTTTACCCAACAAAGACTGGATGTCTACATTATAGGGTTGATCATTGTCGAGAGTCTCCTTAGTAGTAATCAGAAACTCTATTGCCCAAGCAACATCCCCATGCCTGAAGATGCTCCCCATCCTCTTAGCTGATACTATTTTCGGGGAACCATGTCCCATACCTCTGAGAACAACCTCTTTACCATTTGTTGCACTAAACTTAAGCTCCATAGTCTAGAAGTTTTGTGAATACTTCCCCAATGAATGTAACCACTGTATACCTAGAATAGCATTTGTATCACCTAGGTCCACCACATAGAAATCATTTGTAACCATTCAGTTACCCAAAGTAACACCCAACTGAGGAACCCTCTGTGTGCATGTCATGTTGAACCCATCTGCAACCATAACACTGAATCCCTCAAAACCCTTTGTAGGTATACCCCTCTTAGCCACTAAGGTTGAATCAATGAATTTGTGGGTTGCCCCACTATCAATCAACATAGTAACACGCTATCCCTCTAATACTCCCCCAACTCTGAAGGAATTAAACCTGGGAGTACTTGAGATGGTAGCAATGGCACCACTCTTAGTCTCCACCTATGGCTGCTCATCCTCTGAACTACTAT
This sequence comes from Sequoia sempervirens, assembly GCA_007258455.2. Lineage (NCBI taxonomy): Eukaryota > Viridiplantae > Streptophyta > Pinopsida > Cupressales > Cupressaceae > Sequoia > Sequoia sempervirens. The sequence goes on along the minus strand of VDFB02124424.1, from coordinate 50,592 downwards.
CATTGCTGCCCTATACCTGTCCAGTTTGTCCATCATCCTAACTATCAAATACAACCTCAATGTAGTGAACCTTACCCTTACCCATGCATCTGTAACCAAGCTCCCATGGCTCCTTGCAACTATAACACAACTTCCTTCTCCTCAACTCCCTATAAGCCTCATCATCTAGTTTTTCCTTCTTGGGCCACTCTTTCTGAAAGGGGTTTTTTATCTTTGTTCTTCCAAGGTACGAAAGGTTTGGATGGAAATTTTCTCTTAGGTACTAAATGCTCCATGTCATGAGTGTGTATGATAGCATCCTAAAGGGACTCTGGTTTGAAGGCCTTGATCCAACCACGAAGTGGCTCGTATAGACTCTCGATAAAAAGCATGATTAATCTATGCTCTAACACCTCTAAGACCATAACTGAGAGCTTTTGAAACTCATAAATATATGCATATATTGTAACGCTTTGCTTGAGTCGTGTCAACTCTCTAAAGTGTAGCTCTAGGTCCTTCTGGTCAAATCTATCCATCAACTTCTAAGTAAAATCTAGGTATGATGTGATGCTAGCATGACCCAAAGTAACAAGATGGTGGTACCACCATTCATGGACCTGACCCTCTAAATGCAAAGTAGCATACTTAATAGCCTTTGACTCTAGTATACGGTTGAGTTGGAAGTAGGTGTTAAACTTCTGAACCCATGATCTCACTATGCATTTACTAGACCCATCGAATGAAGGAATAAAAAGCTTACCCAACTTATGTTGCAAGTCCTGATTCTGAGGACCCCTATTGTGATCTCTAGGTCTATTCCTGTATTTTATGGCACAAAAGTCCTACAAGGTCATGGCTGCATGAAACTCATCTCCAAGAGATTGATACTCCCTCAAATAGTTTGTGAATCCCTCACCCTGTGCTTGCTGCCCCTGATTACCAACTGGTTGACCTCCCAAAAAATGAGGCATGAGAAGCCTAGGAGTCACTCTACTAGTTGTCCTACTATGTGCAGGTATATGAGTGTTACTTGTTTCTCCATTGTTTTCATTGTTCCCATTGCCTCCATGATGACCATTTGTGTCCCCAATACCATTATTACCAGCATTGTTTCTATCATTCATCATCTGAGTGAGTAGTTGAACTACCTGTTGACTTCTAGCAAGGTCATTAAGGATCTGCAATGTGCTACCCTCAGGTATCTCGCGTCTATCACCCATTTCACATCTATCACCCATGTTTTCTTCCTCTAGTGAATCTGAAGCAAACAAATCAAAACCTTCTTCTCTTGCCCTTCTCCTTTTGTATGTTATGTAGGCCTGATCCTCAGGATTCATAAATAATCATGTGATTGAAAACCACTAAGCAAACCGATTACATAGGTTGGCAGGAAGACCAGCTTTGATACCACTATAAAATACCCTTCTTGTTTGTGAATAAATTTTGTATTTACTTTAGTTTGATAAATGTCCCATTTTATCAAACTAATGGTTACCATGTTGTAAAATCCTTTGTTCTATTTGCTTTAAATTTTCCAATTTAAGTTGTTGGACATTCGTCAAACACTTTGCATTCATACTCCTTTCAGAATATATGAATGATTCTATTTCTGACTTTCCTTAATGCTTTCTCATATGTTGACAAAGAACATGCATGAATAATTTCTGAACTGATTTACTATGCTAGAATGCAGTTGACTGAAATAAATATGGAATTGATTCTACAACTTCAAACCATTTGCAAAGAACATGGGCTAATATTGGCATTTTATCAAACAGTTGGCATGCAACCTTAACACTTCATTAAATGACTGATAATAAATTGCAGATTGGAATCTATGCAACTCTGTCTATTATAATCAACTTTGTGATAAAGACCTGAACTTGTTACTACCCTCACAAGACATTTATTTCTTTTCTATACATCATAAGGGCAATAAAAAGCATGAAAACTATCATAGCAATGAAAAGAAAATATCTCAGATATTTATTACATATCAGATCACACCTGAAGTGTGCACGAAAGGAGGCAATTCGAGATGCAAAAGCCAGCAATCTTTTCAAGAAATGATTTGCTGAGACCTCCTTGTCAAGACCATGATACCCTTCACATTGGCAATCAGAATTTCACCTAAACTCTGTCAACTTCCAGCACCTAAGAACTGAGCAATAATCTCTAGAATTTCCATGATTCTTTGCCTTTCAATTATGCACAGAAATTGTATGCAAACTCCCAGCAATAAGTTGCCTGATTGCAGCTGATGATCTTCTCCCAAAATGTCACGATTTCTGATATTAAGGACTGATGAGAAACCCTTTTAACTTGCTACAAGTGCGCCTAAGGAAACCACGACTTCTTCAAGATAAAAATGAGATAAATCGCTGTCAATCTTTGAACTCAACAAGAACCTCCATTTTCACTCAAATTCTCCATCACAAATCTGAATCTTGCTCTCAAATTTGGTCTTTACAAAGACCAATAAATTTTCCAATTAAGCTTATGTAGGAAATCTGAAATAATCTCTTCCACAATCTCTAGCTAGGGTTGATGGTTTCACAACCGAAACTGGTACCCTAGAGTCTTCAAACCCTCAGACCTGAAAAAGCCTTCAAGCTCTCCCAAATTGTAATGAGAAATGAAATCCAAGTATGCTCAAATGGCTAGCATACAACTTCTTATAAAGAACGTTTTGATCTTCTAGAAAGGTCCTCCAAGAAGCTTCTAGAACAATATTATAATATTTCCAAAAGTGACATTATAATATTTTATTTTCACTTAAGTCACTTATAGAAATATTAATTAAGCGACAATAATTTATTATTTTACTTTAGTCACTTTTATTAAATTAATAAAAAATAAAGTTACCTTTATGGTTTTAATTTATTGAGATAACTTTATAAATAATAAATTTAATATTATTCCCTTACTTCATCTTTAGCCTTTGGGAATAATCAAGGCTAAATGAACCTCCGAAGTGATTATTGAGAAGGGGACATTAAAGTCCTCCCTTCCTGAAATTGCTTGCCCACAAGCAATTGCAAATTGGGATGCTACAAAATCTGCTCTCCTTCTCAAATGGCATCTTCCGCTAGCAAGTCTCTCCATCTAACCAAGAACTCTTTAAGCACTCTATTTTCTCAATCTCTTCTCCCGGGATCAACTATCTCCTCAAGAATTAGGACCAAATGCCCCTTCTTATCTAGCGGCAGCAACTCTAAAGATGAAGTAACTTGTTGATCAAGTACCTTCTTGAGACACGAAACATGAAAAACATTATGAATCTTACTGTTCTCCGGCAGTTCCAACTCATAGGCTACCTCCCCAACACGTCTGGTAATCCTATATGGTCCATTAAACCAAGGCTTGAGCTTTTTTGCACCACTCTTCTTCAACGAAGACTGTCTATAGGGTTACAAACGAAGGTAGACCAATTTCCCGACCTCAAAGCTACGCTCAAACTGATGTGTCATGTCCCCGCTTTAGCTGACATCGCTTTGTCGAGGATTAGCCTATAATTTCGATCCTCGAGGGCGTGGTGTGCGAGAGGATCATCGCTGGCGCTTATCCGGTGTTTGGTAGCTCCGGTTTGCGATTGTATCCCAATTGGGCTCGCAGAATCTTCCAGAGAGCATTCTACTTTTTCATTAGAAGGAAGAGGAATCTGTCGCTATTTCGTAGCACTGCGTTGCAATTATTCAACTCAGTCCGCCAGTTGATTGATTTGACGGAGAAATAAGGAGTATTTAATGAGTTATTAAATATTTAATAATTTGACTTTATAATAAAGTCACTTTATTGAAATATTTAAATATTTAATTATTTGGCTTAATTATAAAGTATTTAATCGTACTTTATAATATATTATTAAAAGGTGACTTAATGAGTATTTATATTCATTAAAAAGGGGACGCCAATGATTAATTATTTTTCCTAAGTCAAAGTGCAAATTAAATCATTAATTTAAATGATTTATTAAAATGGAGTTTAGGTCGAATTTTCTCAAGGAGCAATATATTCCTTTCACAGGCAAAATCGAACTATCATGTTATTATTCAATTTTGTCTTGATTTTTGCTCTGAGCATTGGAGTTTGCAAACCCTAGGGTTTCTGGCAGACGATCGTTTCTGGGGAACGAAAACTCTTCAGGAATCAGGCAGACTGAGGCTGTGAAATATCAGTTGAAGCTGGCACTTGGTGATTTCATCCAGAAGTCACAGATTGAGCTTAACCAGTTATTTGTTCAGAGATTTACAGAGGATATCATCTTCTTTTTGGGGCGATTCCATTCACTACCACTCATCAGTGTTTTGGCACGAGTTTCAAGGAATCCGTACTATCATTATTACTGCTGCAGACTGGCCGTACCACTGTACCTGCAGGCCGTACTTATTCTTTTTAGAGATTCTCTTCTGGCTTTCAGTTTCCAGCTCCCAGCTTTAGGCGTTGGCTTTGTATTGAGCATTTATTGGAGATTCGACATTGAAATCAGAGTCTGGAGATTTATTCATTCCTGGCCGTACTCAGCATTTATTGCTGCAGCCGCCACTTACAGAAAACCAGGTTTTTCTCAATAAATTTAATATATTTTCATTGCATGTTCAGATTTCTATATTGTAAGTTCGGGAAAAGTTGAAATAAAAGAACTCCTATCTATTCTGAACAATTTCCATGCATTTCAAGTTTATTTGAATTTTTTATGAATTTTTTACCAATTCCTAGAGAAATCGCAATTTTCATATTGCCTGTGAAAACCCTCAAAAACACAAAAAAAATCGAAAATTTGCAAAACACAATACAAAAACAATCAGAGTTGAATCAGAGAACCACCAGGGTTCTGACAGTGGTATCAGAGCACAGATCTCCTGCCATCCTGTGCTTTTTCAGTGCTTTTCAGTATTCAGAGTGCTTTTTGCTTGCCTTTTCATGAGCCGAGATCCTATTCAGTATATGAGAGGCGTAGGAACAGGCAAAGACGAGGATTGGACAGGTCCACCTATCCCCAAGGGTCAGACAGTGTCAGGGGTACTTGGGATTCACAGATCCAGTTCTAACACTAGTGAAAACAGTGTTGCAACCCTAATGGCAGATCGTGAGATTCCTACAGAGGCACGTAGAGATCCAGGGAAGGCACATGCAGAGGGTGATATCACCGATGAGGAGTTTAGACGGAGACACGACAATATGATGGATATGATGTCTCAGTTGATGGGTACTATTAGACAGTGTACGCCCACACAGCCACACTTCATACAGATTGGACAGACGAGTGGGACCACACCAGTGGATCAGCCATTGGCATCAGCACCGAGACAGCCGTCACCGATCTATCAGGAGCGTAGGCCAGGCCAGCCTACCTTCTTACCCAGGGAGACTCCACCTCAGACTCCAAGGGCAGAGCATCAGGGGCAGCATCAGGATTTTCAGCCACATAATGGCATGTCAGTGGCAGACTTGACGAGATTTCATGGTGAGTACATGTCACTAGCGCCTGAGATCCGGCAGGCACTGACATTTCACGAGTTTATAGATGTCTATAAACCCAGAGGAGGAGGTAGATTCGACCGTAGACCCCCTCAGCATCAGCAGTCGCAACCACAGGTGAATAGGGATTTACAGTATGCTATGAGCAAGATTACACTGCCATATTTTGATGGGTCAGAAAAGACATCAGCTAGGTCTTGGGTCCAGAAATTGGACAATTACTTGTCACTTAGACCTATGCAGGAGGATGAGGCAATTAAATTTGCTACTTTACACCTTGACGGAGTAGCACATGATTGGTGGCACCATGGCATGTACACGCTAGGCCATCATGCGGTCAATACCTATCAGGAGTTAACCAGCAGACTGATAGAGAGATTTGATAAGAAGGACCCGGAACTGTATTTCAGAGAGTTGGCTCAGCTCAGACAGACAGGCAGTTTGGACTCATACATTGGTGAGTTTCAGAGAGTGGCAGTCATGGTCACGGGAATTTCAGAGCGGAGACTTATCATACTTTTCGTTGAGGGTTTGACAGAACCCATGAGAGGTTGGGTCAAGGCGTTTGATCCGACTACACTTCAGGAGGCGATGCGGAAGGCAAGGAGTATGGAGCTTGCTGCTCCGAAGAAACAATTTCCGCCTAAAACAAATAACTTGCCTATTGAGGAGAGTCATACACCAGTTGCAGAGCCTAAAAGGAAACCAGGTGCAAGAATTGATGATGCAACTCGGGAGGAATGCAGGAAGAAACAACTTTGTTATTGGTGCAAAGCACCCTACAGCAAGGAGCACGATTGTCCTTTGAGACCGAAGGGCAGAGCCAACTGCGCCATGTGGGTTTACTATGATGATGACGAGTCTGATGATTCAGACCAGCAAGTTGTTTCAAAACATGCAGAGGCCGGGAATGCCTCTACAGAGTTTGGGCCCGATGCCAACTTATCCCCGTTGGTATTATCTACTAGTGTACGGGATGACTCATTCAGGTTCAGGGGATTAGTGGAAGGACAGCTATGTATTGCTATGCTCGACACTGGAGCCACACACAATTTCATTGATGAGGGCTTTGTCAGCAGATGTAGGCTCCAGACAGAGGATTTCGCTGGATTCAGAGTTCGGGTGGCAGATGGATATACACTCACTTGCACTCGACGGATTTGTAATCTCACTCTCATGCTGACTGATTATGAGTTGCAGGCAGACTTTTATGTAGTCAACTTGGGTGGGATGGATTTTGTGCTAGGTATGAGATGGCTGCAGGACATTAGTGTGTTCACCCTCAACTTGCCTAAAATGGAGATGAGATTTGAGGTACAGGGCAAGAAATATGTGTTGAGGGGTATCACAGATGGCAGCCTTCGTTCTATCTCTCTCGTTAGTGGGAAGAGCGAGAAGGTAGAGGAGGATTTTGTGCAGACCAGGTATGGTTATGCTCAGTACCCCGGGGGTTCTGAGGCAGTCATTTGGGATCAGCCTAGTGGTTTGGTTCCGTTTGTGACCAATCCATTGTTTGAGACAGATGTTATATCTTCATACGACAACCCGCTCTTTGAGTTTGACATGGGTAACCCACCTGATCCTGGTCTTGAGCAGAGTGATGATAGCGTTTGGGATCCTACTAGTGCACTAGGATTTCAGACTCAGCTCACGGAGGAGTATCACAGTGTGTATATGGTGCAGAGTGCATATGGCTTCGTGATTGATCCACAGGTACACAATTTGTTTCAGGTGCATAGTTCTAGCATGCACGTGCTTGATATGTTGGATGATAGTATATCTCGTGCAGTTTTAGGGGGTAAGTGTTGCTTGTCATTTGACTTGCCTCCTGAGTTTCTTGATCCTAGGCCGGACCGCACTAAGGTTAATAGGGAATGGTAAACTATTCTTGCTGATCAGTTGTGGGAGTTACAGGAGCTAGTTGTGGCCAGCAGGAGCATTGTTCGGTACTATCCATGTGATCCAGGTGGTGCAGTGCAGCCGTATTTGCAGAGATTGCTTGAGGACAAGCAATTTCAGGGAGGGCGGACTATCATGTCCCCGTTTTAGCTGACACTGTTTGTCGAGGGAGTTAGCCTATAATTTCGATCCTCGTAGGCTGACAGGGTGTGCAGAGGATCATCGGAGGCAGTTACTCAGTGTTTGGTAGCTCCAGTTTGTAGTTGTGTTAGGTTGGGCCTTCGCAGAATCTTCCAGAGTGCTTTTTTAGGAACTTTCTATTTTTAGAAAGTTAGGTCAGGCGGAAGCTGCTATTTCGGGCAAGGCACCTGGTTCAACCTTTCAGCTTAGTATCGACCCAGTTCAGCAGTTTGATGATCAGACGGAGGAATAAGGGATATTTAATGCATTATTAAATATTTAATAATTTGACTTTATATTAAAGTCACTTTATTGAAATATTAAATTATTTAATTAATTTGGCAAATTATAAAGTATTTCTTATACTTTATAATATTGAGTTAATATTTGATAAGTGAATAAATTATAATTCACTTAAAAGGACGCCAATTAATTATTGTTTATTTCTCCTAAGTTCTAAAGTGAGAATTAAATCATTTAATTTAAATGATTAATTAAAAGAGTATTGGGTCGAATTTTATTGAAGAGAGTATATATTTTGTAGTCAAGACAAATCGAACCATTATGAAAATGTTATTCTAATTTGTCTTTTGCTCTGAGCATTGGAGTTTGCAAACCTTAGGGTTTCTAGCAGACGATCGTTTCTGGAGAATGAAAACTCTTCAGAGATCAGGCAGACTGAGGCTGTGAAATATCAGTTGAAGCTGGCACTTGGTGATTTCATCCAGAGATCACAGTTTGAGATTATTGAGTTATTTTAGCAGAGATTCACAGAGAACTTCATCTAGCAGTGAAGGCGTATTTTTTAGAGATTATTCATTAGAGACTGGGCACAAATTCCAAAGGTTGTACTACATTTAATGCTACTGCAGACAGGTCGTACTTTCTCATCTTCAGTGGGACGCCTGTATCTTTTAGATTCTGGTGTTTGCTTCTTGGGCGCCTTGGTTCTGGAGACTGATTCTTGCCTGGAACGGGAGACCAAAGTGGAGTTATTAATTACTATGTGCATTTATTGCTGCTATAGCTGCCATTAAAGAGAAATTAGGTTTTTTTTCAATAAATTTATTGTAACTCATGCTTTATTTAGACTTTTGTATTGTAAATGCTCTGGAAGTAATAATAAACAGTGCGCCTACCTTCTCTGATCATTTCCCAAGATTTTCTAGAGTCATTTAATTTTTTATGAATTTTATTAGCAATTTTGAGAGAAATCGCAGCTTTACATTTTTGCCTGAAAACTCAAAAAAATACAAAAATCTCAAAATTTGCAAAAAACATCAAA
>VDFB02124424.1:28091-41443 GCA_007258455.2 Sequoia sempervirens | reverse complement strand
GGGAGAGAGTGGGAGAGTGGGAGAGAGGGTGGTAGAGGGTGTGAGAGAGGGTGGGAGAGAGTGGGAGAGAGGGTGGGAATGGGTTGGAGTGGGTGTACACTACAAATCTTTAAAAAAAATAACTTTATTATAGCGCGTGCACGTTATGGATAAATAGAGAGATGGCCAAGACATTTCTGTAGTCATACCGAAGGCCAAATGTCCCACTGAAAGTCATCTCTTTCATCTTGTGTGTCGCTGTGACAATTCTGAGTCGGGGAGATGTCCCATAGATCACCTATGTCTCACTGAGATGTGCTCTTTTGTTATGTTTGATTCGATGTGACCCTTTAGAGTTGGGGAGATGTCCCATAGACTATACTTTTTTTACCGAAAGTCTCCATGATACATTCTTGTCACTGGGACATGATCATTTTCTCACCGATGAAACACTTCGGCGTGACAAAATGGGTCGGCGAGACTGTATAACATTACCCCAATAATCCTTGATAGAACTCTTTCACTTTGTCGGCAAGACCTGACGCCCTCGATGAGACATTACTCTGATGCACTTTAGTCTTACCGATATGTATATCTTTATCGCCGGTTTGTAAGACACTATAAGTTCACTAAGACTTCATCCCGAATACCCTTAGTCTGGACCGATACATCATTCTGTGTGTTTTAGTTGGTGAGACACAATACACTTGTAAGACCTCACCCCAAAGTCTTTTGGCTTGGCCAAAATGAATCCACGTGTGCTAATCGGTAAGAAATATTGAGTTTGCTATGACTTCATTCTGATATCGTTTAGTCTTACTGATATGTATATCTTTATCGCTGGTCGGTAAGACATCACTCCGGGACCTTTTAGTCTGGCTGAAACATTTGCTTAAGCGCCGATTGGTAAGACAAAACAACTTTGTTGTGGCTTCATTCTGACGATGGCACTCACACCTGTAGACACCTAAAAATGACCTAGGCCTACAAGCTTCATTTTTACCACTTTTGTCCTAGCATAATTATGACATTTAATTATGTCCTTGGTCCACATTCGACTATTGATTAAATAATTCATAATTATTTAATTAATTCATGTCCTTTATTCTTCATGATTACTAAATAAATAAATTTCATTTATTTATTAAATATGTCATTAATTGTCTAAGTCTTCCATTAATTAAATAAATTTCTTAATTTATTTAATTTCCTTTCTTCATTAATTCTTCCTGATTATTAAATAAATGAATTTCATTTATTTATTTATTTGATATGTCACTAATTGTCACAATTAAATAAATTTATTAATTTATTTAATTATTCAGTCTTATCTTCTAAATTAAATAATTATTTTTAATTATTTAATTACTAATTTCACTTTTCTCTCATATTAAATAAATGAAAATATTTAAAATGATTTCATTTTATTAACTTTCACTCTTTTTAGTAAACAATTTGAAAAATATTATTTACTTGTCACACAAAATCATCATTTTGAATTAATTAAATTCAAAAAGATATTATTCTTCTAAAAATCAAGTAATCGGGCAGATTCTTGATTTTTCAAATCTAATCTTCAGTCCAAATCTTATCTTCTTGATTTTTCGAATCTCACAAATCAGACAATCTTATCTTCTTGATTTTCGAAAATCTCTATTTTCTAATTAATATTATCTCATTTATTCTCCACCATCGATCCGATTATCTGAGATATTATTTTGACCATTCGATTAATGATTTTTCCCTAACCCTAATTAGGGATTCTCAGACTTAATCTGGACCTTTCATTTTAGGTTCTTGCCATCAATTAATCTCATCCGTCCACTCAAAATTGTGTTTTCTATAAAAGACAATTTTGCTCATAATTTCGGGATCCGACAACTTCATTTTTAATTTAATAGTCATTATAGTCATTTGGCATTAGAAGTCATTATTTTCATAGACGTTGTCATAGTCATAGGCATTTAGACATTGCATAAATCCTTCAAAGCTTGTTGTAAGTCTTAGACATTTGCAGATTGCTTGCACAATGAATCTGAGGGCCACAACATCCAGCAAACAAGAAGGTGCTATGAAGGTGAAGCATGGAAGGAAAGGAAGGTATAATCGTTCTTTGTTGTGATTTTCCATTGTTCTTGATAACTTCTTTGGATTTTTAATGTTTATTGATTAATAAGCTAACAACATCTAATTTTCCATTGAATACATTGGTGAACCCGACATTCTATAGAAATATTTGTGTGTTTTTCTTTTTTGCTTTAACTTTTTGCAGGTTACAGCCAAGAAGTCATACAAAATCCCGTCACTTTCTTTTGAGCACAGAAAACTGGACGAAATAGAATCGTTTAAAAAAATTTCTGGGTTTTGTAGATCTCGGTCTCAGCTTTCCAGAACTTCAAACGGTTTGAAAATTTCATTAAGATTTGAGAAAATTATGGCTATTTTACTGTTCACTTTTTTTTTAATTTAGCTTTTAAAACCCGCGTTTTCCTTTTGTCTATAACGTTTTTTTTGTGCAGAATCATGGAAAAAAATTTCTGGGTTTTGAAGATCTATCGTTTAGCTTTCCATAGATATCTACCACTTAAAATTTTGTTAAGTGTCGAATAAGTTATCGCTGTTTTAAGTTGCTGCTGTCAATAATTTTTTTTTTTGTTACTAATCAAGATTTGTAGCTTGTTGGCGGTTACTTTTCGTGGGTTGAAGACAAACACTAAAACTACTAACGTATTGTCTTGTAGGTTCGATTGTCAAAGATCAAACATCAAAATAATGTGCTTGCCTTTTTATTAGTATAGTACACATTTCATTTTGGTGCAATTAAAATGAACCTTGTTTGATCATGTTTGAATGTGTTTGCAAAACGGTAGGCGAGTATGCTCTCACCTTGTGAAAACTCAGTGATAGAAAACCAGACCCGTTTTTATTTGTTTTTACCCTTCACGATTTGGTATATGGAGTATCCTCTCCCCTTGCGCATTCGTGCGATCCTGGGTGTAAGAGAAACGGTTACTAACTCTAGAACTTGGGCCTGTTCTGGTGGGAAAAAGTACTCACCCCAGGACAACTCAGACCGGTAGCACCTTGACACCGAGGGACTTCCAGCCGGTATATAAAAGTGGATTCTTGGGGAAAGCCCAAGAATCACGAGTGTGGTTCCGACGAGATGGATCTAAAAGGGGACTCTCGCTGCATGGATCATGCCCCACGAACGGAATGCCCGAATTAAATACCCCTTATTTTAGTGTCCAACCGTTCTTTGGTCGTTGCTTGGTATAGTGCAGGGTACAGTATCATGCCCGATGACACTCACTACTGATCCCCTTGAGTAGAGATAGCAGTTCTTGGGAAGTCACTACCCAAGAATTCAAATTTGGTGTGCTCGAATGACGTTAATGAGCTGTGGAGGGGAGCCAATGCCACCAAAATTCTAAGCTATCCGCTCTCGAGAAGGAAATGTGTTTATCACCAATCCAGGGTATATCGGTGGGCTATACCAAGTATACAAACCCTTGGCCTATTGGCCTTTTAGGATTGTACTTGTCTTATGTGTGTTTGCTTACACCCAAAACATTGTGCTTGTCAAGTGCTTGTTAGATTACTCAAACATTATACACAACAGTCACAAATTTGGACACAAACAATCGACCTTGGACAAATCAAACTTTTGAGAAAAACATCAAAAAACAATCTTAGTCCTCATTTTGAACCTTAGACTTTGCATTGTTCATCTTAGACCTCATTTTGAACCTAGACTTTGCATTAATCATTTTAGTCCTTCGTCAACATTATTGTCTTAGTCCACATTTGACACTTTGGCTTTGATCACCTTATCATCTTACATCAATCATTTCCTTAGACAAACATTATCATCACCTAGTCATCCTAGTCAACATTTTAGGAAACATAGTCTTGCATTGTCATCCTTTATCCAAAAAAATCCAAAAAAACATAGGCTAGTGTCATCCTTGCATTTAGTTGTCATTCTCATCATTCTCATTTGAGAAAATCCCTTTTACAGTTGAGACTAGGCTTCAAAGACAACAACGACAAATGGAAAACTTTGGACAGGATTCCAATCCCAACATCGACAATAACACTTATGACATGAACAAACATTGGAATTTTTCCAACCCATTTCACAACATGAACATTCAATCTTCCATGAACATGCCATCTTCATCACCAAAAATTTATAAACCATTCATACAAGGAGACCAAAATGGACAAGTATATTGGAAAGACATAGAAGCTGTAGTGCAAAATCCTGATATATTCTCCTTTGTAAAAAAATCAGTCTTACGTGACCCTCAAAGGTATCTAGCCATGCTTTTGGATGAAGGGGCTAAGTTACCACAAGGCTTTGACATAAATACTTTGCCACCTCCATCTGTCTACCCTCACCATCAACAGTCACTTGACACAAATCCTGTCATTAATTCACAACAAACATCCACTTATCACCCCTATCTGAACCTTGACAAGGGAAACCAACTGTCCACTAGTCCATTCCAAGTCTCCACATCATATGCTAGTCCTTCACCTATCAATCCTGTCAACGTCTACATGCCCTATCAACCATCTATCAACTCATGTCAAGTCCCCACATCATACCATATCAATCCAGTCCAAGTTTCCACATCATATTTTAGTCAACCTTACACTAATCCAATCCAAGACTCCATGGGATATCCAGTCAAAGTCCCCATGTCACATCCTAATCTAGTCCAAGACTTCATGTCATATCCGGTCCAAGACTCCATGTCATATCCGGTCCAAGTCTCCACGTCATACCCTTGTCCTTCACATACTAGTCCAATGCAAGTACCCATGTCATATCCTAGTCCTTCACATACTAGTCCCGTCCAAGTCCCCACGTCCTGTCCTAGTCTGTCATTCATTAATCCTTTTCAAGTCATCCCCTCACAAGCCACATCTAGTCATGAAAATTCTATCATAGTCCAAAGTCAAATCCCATTTAATAAACTTGAGGATACATGTCAAAATGAAAGCCCAAAGCATGACATTATAATGTCACCCTCATGTCAAGAACAAGGCAGTCCATCCCATGACCCTATCTTTCAGTCCATCCATGAAGTCCTTCAAGACAATCATGACATCCAAAACATACCTCTCCTTGACAACGACTCTATTTTTGACTATATCATCCATGACAACCCCATCTTTGACCAAGACCTCATCATTGACCAAGAAGTCCAAATCCATGACAACCCCATCTTCGACCAAGACCCTACCATTGACAAAGAAGTCCAAAACGATCCACTCCTTGACCTTTATGCCATTCATGATCAAACACTTGCCGACCCTATACAAGCCTTGACTATTGACACTTCCCACGATGAGACACTTGCCTCCATGGGACACATAGATGATATTCCTCCAGAAAAAGAATGTTCCACTAGGGACATGTTGGCATATGATCAAGCTATAGCTAAAATCATGGGACTCTATGGCACTAAACATAATGATGGCTTCGACATTGCCTTGGAAGCACCAACAGAATCATCTGAACCTGATATGTCACATGATCAGACCAAAGATATCAGTCAGGAATATGTCCAACATGAAAATGAAGCTAAGACACTTTATCAACTAGGGTCATCTATCTTTGTCAGAGTAGGCTTTCTTGTAGATGAAAATATTACAAGTGACAGTGTCCATAGACATCATGATGGGTTAGCATCTTGCTTTCAAAACAATAAATACCCCATCGCAAATAGAATCTGTCAAAGCATGCAATATCAAGGCAAAGGACTAGGCATACATGAGCAAGGCATTCAAGAACCAATACAGCTCCAAGAAAATTACAGACATCAAGGTCTTGGCTATTCCTCAGACATCAAATCAAACGATGTTACTGGTGCCTCCTCGATACTAGGGGTAACTTTGTCAGATACAGATATCAAAATGGAGTCCATGAGAAATCCTTGTCATAAGAATGCTGCCAACACCCCCTCCACCCACACCATGAACCGTCATTCCATCATAAATAAACCTTCCCTTTGGAACCAACAAAAACAAAAGTCTTACAAGTCAAAAGACCAAAATCAAATGTCAAAGGCCATTGCATCAAACAAAAGGACAAGTGGACAAATGAAATTAAAATGGATCCCAAAGAAAGATGGATCAAACAAAAACACCAAGTCAAATACAAAATTCAATCACAATGTGGAGCCACAAGACAAGAGGACTCCCACATATAACACATGTCCACCTCCTTCAAAATGGTCATCAAACAAGGCATCTAAGAGTGTTGGTTCCAAACATCCTCCCTCCAAAATCCGTCATACACCATCCCAAGTTTGGAAAATAAAAATTCATTCGTCCAAACGTCCAAACAACCTTTCCATGTCCACCATCATTTTTCATAATCCTACATCTCGCCTAAAGTCCAAAAATCCTACGTCACAAATCCGTCACATCATGGCAGCAACTCTTTATCACAAGGACTCTCATGGCACTCTATTGCGATGTGTGTATTTTGATAAGGCCAACTCTAGTATCAGAAAGGATCACAATGACATCGATCAGTTGTATACAAGTGCTACGATCCTAACAAGACAACTCCTTCAGCAAGGTCATTATTGGCATATCATGGCACCTGTCTCTACATTGGCACCGTCAGTAGATTCAGAACAGTTAGTGGTTATCTAAAGCATCCAGGCTATCCAAAAAATTGGAAATACAAAAAAAAATCAAAAATCAAAAAATCGTCACCCTGATGAAAACCTGGCAAATAGGCGTCTTGGTGACACCAAAAAAATCAAAAAATCAAGAAAATAGTAAAGAGAAAAATTTCATCCAATGGTGAAAACCTGGCAAACAGGCGCCCTGGACAAGTACCATGATGAAAACCTGGCAAACAGGCGTCATGTGTAAAATAAATCATCTATGTGGAATCTTACACTTGGGGGCAAGTTGTCTCATTTTCCCATGCCTTCCTCATGACATTGATGTCCATCTAAGCCCTATCATTTCCACGCATTTTTCCCACCTACCTTGGTCTTGACATAAAACTGGCACACATAAATCATGCTTATCCTTTGGTCATACATTATTCATGAAATCATGTCATTGACCATCATAGTCTTATTGTCCTTATATGACATAGTCCTTGAAAATCATATGACAATTCCATTAGTCTCATGTCTCCCGTCTTTTACCAAGGCCACCCCATATCCTTTCATGCCTGTCACCTATCTTGGCTTTCCCTTGTCAAACGGTCTACGGATAATCATCATCCCATCTAGTCCTAACCAAGTCATTCCAAATGCAACGAGTCTAATCCATACAAGCACATTATCTAAAATTTTACTTGACTGCATTCCTGGCCCAGCTGTAGACCTCCATACTTTCGTCACATTATCGTTATCATCCTCACATTGTTTCGGGATGCATCCTTCCCACGTCAAACAATGTTGTCATCACCTGTCAATTGGTATTCAGCTTGACTAGGGGCACAATCATGTTTATCCTTGGATTCTCATGTGTAGGCATTAATCATATGCATTTGTCACGATCCTCTTAAACGTCAAAATCCAAAAAAATCATAAAATGACAAAAAGACAAAAAACATCATAAAATGTCTTGAAAAAAGTCAAACATCATAAAATGTCCTGAACAAAGACCTAAAAATCATAAAACGCCCTGAAGAAAAACACAAAAATCCAAATCAATGTCAAAATCCTAAAAATGGAGTCAAAGTCAGTCATGTCAGTCAATCCATGTCATTGTCGAACTACGTTGTCTCTGCGCATTTGCTACGTAGGCAAGGCCATCAGTCGATGAGTCCCCGAGACATTAGGTCAGTCCTTTTAGGTTGGTCAAAATAAAATCATGGAATTTGTCACAATCGTCACATCGGTCAAATAAGTCAGACATAGTCAAACTCGAACACAAGATAGTCATTCGAAACGTCAATGTCAAAATTGGTCAAAATTAGACAACACAGTCCAATCAATCATACAATCAACATCAGTCAACTTGCCAAAACATATTAGTCAAAACAATGTCAATCCCGTCACTCTTTGGTCCTCTTCAAGATGTGTCCTTCTTGGAGTTAGACCTCGTCAAAATGTCCTTTGCCTTTTCAGGATGTGTCCTTCCTAACAATAGGCCCCGTCAAACCGTCAACACCGTCAAATTGGAAAAGCTTTTAAACTGTCAAAACTATCAAACTGGCAAGAATTCAATCTTTGGCAAACAAACATTGGCAAACAAAATAAAATGGCTGTTAATCTTTCTGGTCTATCTTGTCTTATCTTTTGACTATCTTGGCTATTTTGTCTTATATTTTTACTTTCTTGTCTTTTGGTCATGTTAGTAGCTACCTCGAGGATGTCCCATGAAGGATTTAGAGGTGCGATGACGTCTCCTGGCCTATTTTATTTTCTTTGACTGTTGTCTGTGGATTGTCTTGACAAAAAGACTGGGGCAACTTTGCCTTTAGTATGAGTTAGGACATTCCTTGTCTGTGACTATCTGTTTTTCAAGTGGATGACCTTGCACACCTTGGTCTACGTCATATCATGGTGTTTATTGTCCATTTGTGTCATTTTTACTACCCAATGATGATTAAGAGCAATAAATATTAGTCCTATGGCAATGTTTTGACGGATTTAGTCTAGGAACTAACATGCATATCTTTTTGTCTTGTCATCTTCTCTCTCCCATCTCATATAGGCATCGCATCCATATCATCATCCATATCTTTTGCACTAACATTTCTTTGTCTCTTCATATTCTAAGTCTTCTCATCAATTTCAAGAGCACACCCATGTTCTTGGAACCTGTTTGTCTCTCGAGGGGGCATACCGCTACCCTCCTCGTCATTCTTCCTCATCTTATGTTGCACTAGGGCATACTGTTGACTTATTTTCTTTGTCACAATGCGACAAGCGACATTATGACAAAGAGGGGCAAAATGTAGACACCTAAAAATGACCTAGGCCTGCAAGCTTCATTTTTACCACTTTTGTCCTAGCATAATTATGATATTTAATTATGTCCTTGGTCCACATTTGACTATTGATTAAATAATTCATACTTATTTAATTAATTCATGTCCTTTATTCTTCATGATTATTAAATAAATAAATTTCATTTATTTATTAAATATGTCATTAATTGTCTAAGTCTTCCCTTAATTAAATAAATTTCTTAATTTATTTAATTTCCTTTCTTCATTAATTCTTCCTGATTATTAAATAAATGAATTTCATTTATTTATTTATTTATTTGATATGTCACTAATTGTCACAATTAAATAAATTTATTAATTTATTTAATTATTCAGTCTTATCTTCTAAATTAAATAATTATTTTTAATTATTTAATTACTAATTTCACTTTTCTCTCATTTTAAATAAATGAAAATATTTAAAATGATTTCATTTTATTAACTTTCACTCTTTTTAGTAAACAATTTGAAAAATATTATTTACTTGTCACACAAAATCATCATTTTGAATTAATTAAATTCAAAAAGATATTATTCTTCTAAAAATCAAGTAATCGGGCAGATTCTTGATTTTTCAAATCTAATCTTCAGTCCAAATCTTATCTTCTTGATTTTTTGAATCTCACAAATCAGGCAATCTTATCTTCTTGATTTTCAAAAATCTCTATTTTCTAATTAATATTATCTCATTTATTCTCCACTGTCGATCCAATTATCTGAGATATTATTTTGACCATTCGATTAATGATTTGGCCGTAACCCTAATTGGGGATTCTCAGACTTAATCTGGACCTTTCATTTTAGGTTCTTGTCATCAATTAATCTCATCCGTCCACTCAAAATTGTGTTTTCTATAAAAGACAATTTTGCTCATAATTTCGGGATCTGACAACTTCATTTTTAATTTAATAGTCATTATAGTCATTTGGCATTAGAAGTCATTATTTTAATAGACGTTGTCATAGTCATAGGCATTTAGACATTGCATAAATCCTTCAAAGCTTGTTGTAGGTCTTAGACATTTGCAGATTGCTCGCACAATGAATCTGAGGGCCACAACATCCAGCAAGCAAGAAGGTGCTATGAAGGTGAAGCATGGAAGGAAAGGAAGGTATAATCGTTCTTTGTTGTGATTTTCCATTGTTCTTGATAGCTTCTTTGGATTTTTAATGTTTATTGATTAATAAGCTAACAACATCTAATTTTCCATTGAATACAACACTGATGGGGATCCTTTTGTCACCCAAACAATGAACAATGTCCTGTCGATAAGTGCCTGCAGATGAAATCCAATCGATGTGACATTAAAGAAGTCTTGCTGATAGACCTACAACAGATATATATTAGCAAAAATACACAATGGGTCAGGGAGACCTTGATAATCTCATGTCGATATGGATTATGATGTGAATTATTCCAGACTAGATGGATTTTATGGGACTACATGGCCAAATATGTGGAAAATATGCTCATGGTAGGACTTATTTGGAAACCTATGAGTATGAACAACATGTAAAATCATCATAATTTTGTAGTTCTAATAGGGAGAACGTGGGAGAGAGTTAGAGAGTATCAGATAGGATGGGAGAGGGTGGGAGAGAGTGGGAGAGAGGGTGGAAGAGGGTGGGAGAGGGTGGGAGAGAGGGTGGGAGTGGGTGGGAGAGGGTGGGAGAGAGTGGGAGAGGGTGGGAGAGAGGGTAGGAGGTGTGGGAGGGTTTGGGAGAGAGTGGAGAGCATGGGAGAGGGAGGTGGGAGAGGGGTGGGAGAGGGTGGGAGAGAGGGGTGGGGAGAGAGTCCCGAAAGAGCATGGGAGAGGGGTGGGAGAGAGTTGGAGAGAGTAGGAAAGGAGGTGGGAGAGAGGGTGGGAGAGGGGTGGGTGGATGGAGACCCAGGGAGAGTGGGAGAGTGTGGGGAGAGTAGAAAGAGAGTCAAAGAGAGTGGGAGAGAATGGAAGAGTTGAAAGGGGTGTGGGAGAGGGTGGGAGAGAGTTGGAGACGGTGGGAGATGGTGGGAGAGAGGTGGGAGAGGGTGGAAGAGGGTGAGAGAGAGTGGGAGAGTGGGAGAGAGGGTGGGAGATGGTGCCAGGAGAGAGTGGGAGAGTGTGGAAGAGAGTTAGAGAGTGTGGGAGAGGGTGGGAGAGAGTTGGAGAGGTTGGGAGAGGCTGGGAGAGAGGTGGGAGAGTGTGGAAGAGAGTTGGAGAGAGTTGGAGAAGGTGGAAGAGAGTTATTTGAGAGTGGGAGAATGTGGGAGAGAGTCAAAGAGCATTAGATAGGATGGGAGAGGGTGGGAGAGTGGGAGAGAGTTGGTCCAACCTGTCCCTCCTGCCTCCTCTCCCCTTTGTTAGGTCTCTCTCTCTCTTTGAACCCACCTCTCCCTCCTACCCCCTCTCCCTCTTTTAGGTCTCTCTCTCTCTCAAACCTCTCCCTCCTACCCCCTCTCCCTCTCTTAGTTCTCTCTCTCTCAACCCTCTCCCTCCTATCCCCTCTCCCTCTATTAGGTCTCTCTCTCTCAAACCTCTCCCTCTATTAGGTATCTCTCTCTCCCTCTCAACCCTCTCCCTCCTACCCCTATTGGAACTGTAAATTTTTGATGATTATCCATGTTGTCCATACCTGTGCATTTTCCAAATGAGTCCTACCTTGGGCACATTCTCTCATTTTATGATATTTTTACCCATATTTTTGCCATATTACCCCATTGAATCCATCAGGTCATGCATTTTCTATATTGTAGTTCCTATCGGCATAGGTCTATGACTATCTCGCCAACCCATGCTATTTTTGTGCTAACATATGTGTTGCAGGTCTATCGGCAGGACTCTTTCATTGTCTCGGTGACCGAGGAGGGACCTATTGGCAGGAGTTTGTATCGTCGGAATGAGGTCTTATCGATTTCAATATGTCTCCCAAACCGGCAGCATATGGTGCTCTTCGGCGAGAGTTTTTTCTTTGTTGTAATGCCATGGCGAACTCTTGTGGTCTTACTGACAAGCACATTAAGGGTTCACTTCGGCCAAAGTTTGTTGCTTCGATGAAATGTCATAGAAAGTCTTTCATGTCTTACCGACTTGTGCAAATGTTTATTTCGGCCAAGCCAAGGTATTTCAGGGTGAGGTTTCACCGAATATTTTCGGTCTCACCAACAGGGCACAAAGGGTTTCTATTGGAGGACTATGTTGGTATAAGAATGGAGTTGTCTCGGCGACAGAGAATGAGGACACATTGGAAAGATTTGTTGCTTTTGATATAAGGTTTTAGCGAGGTGTATATGTCTCACCAACATAGCACAAAAGGTTTCTTTCAAATGGCTTTCTGTGAGAGGTTGGTTGTGTCTCCACGATCAAGTGTGGATTCAGGTTGCTTCGGTATGACATAATGTAATCTTCGAGAGGTCTCCTCGACATTGATATGTCTCACCGATACACAAGATGAAAGGGAGCATCTCGGTAGGAGTTAAAGCTTTCAAAGTGATGTCTCGGCGAGTGACCTTTGGTCTCGCCGATAGTATACATATGGACTCTGTCAGTATAAAGGTAATGTTGTCTTGCTCAACAGGTGTGACCTTGGGGCTCTCGGTATAACAAGGAGAATTCTATATAATGTCTCCTCGACAGTTGAAGGTCATAGCGACACACAAGATGAATAAAGGGCTTTTGGTGAAACACAATGTGGTCTATGTGAGGTCTCTCCAATATCACGGGGTCACGGTGAAAGAAAATCAAGAAAAGGAAATGCATCTCGGCAAGAGTGTGATCTTGTCTCAGTGATAGGAATGCATCATGGGTATTTCGGTAAGACTAAGTGCTTCAGAATGTGTCTCACTGAGTGCCTCCAGTCTCGCCGACATTGAACAATGGGATTCTACAGAAGGTATATCAGCATAAGGTCATGTAGTCTTGCCAATCCCCTTCTATCGCCAGTCGATAAGACATGAATCGTTCAGAAACACCACATACTAAAGACATAACTCCTGGTGATACATCATTCAAAGCTAGTTGATGAGACATACTGTGATCGGTAAGACCTCACCCCGAAGTCTTTATCTAGCCGATATGAATCTTCTGTCACCAAGACAATATGTATGTCCTATCGATAGGTGCCTATAGGTAAATTTTGATTACTGTGACATCCCTGAGGTCTTTCCGATAGGCAACAACAAACGTATATTAACAAGAATGCATTATGGGTTAGGGAGACCTTGATAATCTCATGCCGATATGGACTATAATGTAAAATACTTAGACCTAGATGGATTTCTTGGGATTATATGGCCAGAAAGGGGAAAATATGCTCATGGTAGGACTTATTTGGAAAATTATGCGTATGAACAACATGTAAAATATCCATAATTTTATAGTTCTAATAGGTGGAAGAGAGTCAGAGAGAGTGGGAGA
>VDFB02124424.1:0-26814 GCA_007258455.2 Sequoia sempervirens | reverse complement strand
GAAGTCTTGCCGAACGGTTACACATTGGAGTCTTCGTATGTTCTCTTACCACATGGAGATATATGGCCGACAGGCCATACATAACATTTATCGGGGAGACCCTTAGCCGAAAGGCTTAGTTCAGGAAGAAGCCTTAGCGATGAAGAAAGTTCTCGCTGATGGGGGAAATCTTGGAGTCCTCTCGGTGACACAATGACTTCGGTATGAAGTCTTAGTGGCCAATGGAAAGTCTCGCCGATGATGAGGGTCTTTGGTATAACTCTTGGTGAATGGTGGTCTCGGGGTAACTTGGAGAACTCAGTAAGAACTCTTAGCGAAGAGTGGTATGTCTCACCGATAGCATTTTCTTGGTGTCCTCAAAGTAACATGTGATGGCTCGGTAAGAAGTCTTACCAATGTGTGAAGTCTTGCTAACCGTTCAGTGCTCGATGTAACTAAAGAGGTCTTGGTGTGAAGTCTCAGCAATGAATGAAAGTCTTGCCGACTGCTGATCACTTCGGAGAAAGTATTTGAACCTCAGTATGATCTCTTGGCGAAAGATGATAGTCTCACCGATGTAAGTTTTATTGTCTATGTGACTTTTGAACCTCGGTATGAAGTCCTAGCTAAAGCAATGAGTCTCGCTGACTGGTGGATGCACATGGATTAACATGAAGGCTCGACATGAGGTCCTGGCAAGAGCAATAGTCTTGCCAAAGGGAAAACTAAAGTCGATGCAACGAGTGAACATGATATAACCTCTTGTCGATTGTAAGGACTCTTGGTGATATCGAATGCTAACTGTGTTGGCATTGGGGAGACATAGACAATGTCTCACCGATATGCCAACACAGCTTGACATGGTTATCGTAACGTGAGTGTGTTATTAACCAGTAGAGATATGTTCATTTAGGATTAAATAACACGCTCACGTTATCACTAAAATAGTAAAAAATCATAGTATACCCACGATGTCAGCCCACATTCTGCATATTCTCCTTGTTTTGTGCGTGCTCTGACAAACAGTAGCTTTTTGGTGATTAACTGAAGTGTGCATGCATGATTTTGAGATTTCATCACCTTTTGAATGTTCTTTCCATTACCTTTGCATGAAATAGCAGAGTTTTCACATTGAGAGGCATATAATATCAATTCGAGTTTGAATTATAGTGATAATTGATATACAATTAAAATTTGGAGGGGAACAAGCTTTTGAAGAAGTCAAATTTTTGAGGAGTTTGAGGAAGGATGAAGCAAAGGCTGCATAATTGGGTAGAACTCCTCTATTTGAAACTTTTCTTTTTTAGGTATGTGAAATCTTTGTACATTTTCTTTCATTCTATTATGGCTTGCTTTCATTTTTGTTGTTTAGCTTATTCCATGTTGATCAAATTGTTTGTTTGTGATGCAATATCAGATTCCCAAGCCACTCAACAACATCATTTCTTTAGGGAACTTCCTTCCCAAATCAATAAAGAGTAAAAGATCAATTTATACAAACTTTGTCAAATTCATCCAAAACTACTTTTCATTCAACCAAAATCCATTTATTTCATTTCAAGTTATAAGGCTATTAGTAGCCAATTCACCATCTCCATATAGCAAACCATTTTCAAATCAACTTTCAACTTTGTTCTTGTCATAAACAATACAACAATCACTCATCAACTCAAATTACCCCTTCAAGGCAAAAACAATCAAACACCTCTGTTCCTTAGACCTGCAATCAAACATCATCCCAGCCATTTAAGATATCTTTGCTCAAATCAACACATCCATCATCCTATCTTCACTTAAACACCATTTGTAACAACAACAAGCAGCATTAGTTTAACACTATCACCAGACCTTCAAGATACCAATTTCATCATGTTTTGATTGTAATATTCCAATATATCAGTATAGACACACTCTGACTACTTTGCATTCAAGAAACTATTGCCATATATTGGAAACATATTCCCAAATCATCAAATCTTTCACAATCTACCTTCAAAACATTACCAAGCATAGACACAACTGTGGCATCACAAATTCGACTTCTCCCAAGCACTTAACAACATTCCTTTCACTGTTTCTACATATTCTTTGTTTTTAGCAAACAATGCCAAATATCTCTAGGAGGCCAACATTCCATCTAATCGGGTGATTCCTTTTCTATCATAATGCATTTACACAATCCCAATACAGATTCTCAGGCCTATTTTGATCCTTTTCAACATACTATAAAATTTTATACACTTATTTCACAAAAAGAGTAGAACCAACATGTTGTCTACTGGTAAAAGCCCTTAAATAGGTCAATTTATCAAAGAGAGTCATCATAGAACTACTCACTAATCCACCAAACCTGCAAACAGTCTTAGGCCATATGTAGAAACTCACAAATAAACAAGTTTCAAGATGGGAAATGCCCATCAATACACAAAATCAGTAAACATTTGATTATAGGGTGAAAACACACCAACCATGAGGGTTTCTTTAATGAGACATTTGCAAAACCTCTACTACTCCGCCCAACAATTGAAACATGCTTCATTATGTCTGCAAATTATTTTGAAATCATTTCTAAGCTCCTCTACATGTTGTTTCCTCAAACCCTACTTGAAAACACCATTTTTTTGAATGAGAAAATTCAGAATTTTGTTCATGCAACAGTATCCCGACTTCTTATTTCTATTTACCCCTACCACACACATCTTCACATTGAAAAGACACTAAATATGATCCATTCCACCGACCTACTAGCCCTACATCAGTGGAATGGCTAAGAATCACTTTTTAGACTCTCTAAACAATTCTAAGGAAACCACAGACCGAGACTTAGGAAACTAAGTTCAAATTAGATTGATTATTTGAATTACAATTCCTACAACTTTCAAGAATGAAAGAAGTCTCTTTCCCTGACAAGAATCAAATCTTAGAACATGCTTGAATCACTATGCAACCTGAAAATAAGAATAGAAAAGGTTTCCAAAATAACTAAGCAGAGGTTTTTTTATTAATTTTTATGGATTTTTGGGATAGAAGATCTTCCTTTCTCGAGCTTACAATTCTTTTTAAAGGTTTCTAAATCAGTTGAAATAACTGCCTCTTCATCTTCATCAACCCATCCTTGCCCTTCCACCAAAAAGACTCTTCACCTTCCTGCTTTTGTGCAATTTTACATTTTTACAATAATTGACAACTTTTGTTATAAAAAGCAACTTTTCAATAATATCACCTAGTGACCTATTTCATGGTGCAAATACATTGAAATTCATCATTTAATGACCTTCACTCATCATATTTACTTGAATATTACAAATTGAAAAAATTAGCCTTTTGATGGAATTTCATGACCTAGGTGCTCCTACACCAGTTTGTCATGTTACAACCTTACGTTGTCAATGAAAATTTTAAATCACACAATTCGATACACTTTCCTATTACATTTTTAAACCACATCTCTTTGAGGCATTTGTTAAATTTAAATATTGACTTTCTTTGTCTAAGCTTCCAAAGCTATCATTGAGTTATTTTGTCAAACAGTTATACAAACCTGCTTTCATTGACTTTCTTTGTGTATGCTTCCAAAGCTTTCATTGAGTTATGCTTCCAAAGCTTTCAATTAGTTAATTTGACAACTTAGCACTTTTTGCATAGGTAAAATTATTCGTCATGCCGAAGAAATGAATTGTTAAAAGGAAAAAACTAATAGATGATCAGGTCCAAGCCATCAAAGATAAAGAGAAAAAACAGATGAGGGAATTTCGTGAAAAGCAGAAATTGGGAACGATTGATGAAAACAAGCCAGTTGAAGAGGAACCTCAACTGTCAAAAAGAGAAAAGAAATTGGCATCACAAAGGGCACGAATGTGAAAGAGTCGTGCTAGGGGAGATGCAGATACCATAGTTGGAGACACACCATCTACCACAAGTGAATACGAAGGGATACCATTAAGCACAAGCGAATATGGAGGGACACCATCTACCACAAGTGAGTATGGTTGGACACCATCCACCACATCTGATGTTGAGAGTACATCATCACTCAGAGTTGAGGAACAAGGTATGCCATCATCCCCACATGAACCTCAAGGTATGTCTTCTATTCCACCCTCGATCGAAGGTATGCAATCTAGCCCACCTCAATTAAATATTGATGAAATTGCTAATGTTGAGATGTATGTACCTAAGAGAACACCACCTAGAATTTTGCGTAGAAAGCCAAAGTTTTTGATTAATATTGATGAGGATATTTTGCAGCACATGGAAGGTAAGATTCCAGAACACACTTGTAGAATATATGCTGATAAGATTTGGAAAATTTTCTTTGAAATGATAAATGAGACTATAAGATGTCAACTATTTGTTCAAATTATGTAGGGTTTAAAGTACAGAAACATCATGAAGACTCTTGGGTTGAGAACATCGAATGCATCAAGTGAAAACACTATTGTGAAGAATCTAATGGATGCTTATGACAGTGTGGGTAAGACCTCATGCTCAAAGGATAGTAATGTCACCCGATGTGTCATTACATCGACTTTGGTAAGCTATCAAACAAAGAGATCTTGCCTCATTAAAAAGACAAGTGAACAAATTGGAATTAGTAGAAAAACTTTATCAAACGCCGTTCAAAGGTGGCAAAGAATTGAGGGCACTGATTCAAATGAATTATGGACATTCTCGAGGAGACTGCCACACAAAGATAAAAAAGTTGTTGAAGCATTGAGAACACTAATTGAAGATTATTGGAAGAATAATACAAGGCCATCTCCAAATCAAAGGGATGTCATAAGAAGGAGAATCCGTAGTCGAAACCGTGAGCCACATCCAAAGCATTTTTTGGATACGACTCAAACCCAATTTTTTCATAAATTTCAAAATTCTTATCCTAAAATTAGTATTTCTCAAAGATTTTTTGAAATGATTAAACCTTTTTATGTCAAGGTAAATCACACATGCACTACTTGTTGCTATAAACTACATATTGAATTCTCTAACCATTATGATGTTTATCGTTCTATATGTTTACATTTGCATACTAATGATGTTTTGCAGGATTGTGGCATAGAATCCCCACCAAAATCTTCAAGAAAGTTCTTATCAAAAATTTTATGTGAAATAGAGGATGGACAAATATTCTATAGGACAACATGCTTGGATGGTTCATGCGAGCGTTGCGGTGGCTTGCAACGAATGCTAGTATGTCAACATATGGAAAACACATATGAGGCGGGACAAAAACTAGTAGAGCTCGAGAAGTATAAAATAGTGGCATATGCTACAAAAGATGGGTCTAAAGCAAAAAGGTGTGAGTTGGTTATTCAGAAGATTCTAGCATATCAGTTCATGTCCATGTTTTGTGAGAATCTAGTGTATGAGTATACAAGGCATACCCATAGAGCCCGATGGCTGGACACACAATTAAAGCTATGCAAGGACACCTTTCCACTTGGTAGCATAGTATCAGTGTGAGGTGCAGTCACAGTATTACAACTCCACATAGGTTTCGATATTTGTGCACATAGAATTCATACATGTAGCTGAAAGTACAGAGGATGAAAGGAAGGTATTGAGGGAGTATCACTTTTATATTAGTGATGATCGCACGCATTCGCCAGAGTTCATGCAAGGTTGCTTCCTGATGTTCTACAATCATTTGGCTCAAAGGGGCATATCATATGATCGGCATATAATATGGTCAGATAACTGTGTAGCACAGTTCCAAAACATGTGCATGTTCTACTGGTTGTACAGGATGCATCTCACTACACGTGTTAAAAAAATGTGGAACTTTTGTGAGGCCAGACATGGAAAGGGAGAGAATGATGGTGCAAGAGCATGTGTGAAAAGAGCATTAGCACGAGAAGAGTTAAAATATAAAGATAGTGCATAGTTGATAGATGCAAGGTCAATCATTGAGTGGTGTAATGGTTCGATGGGTCCAGGTAATGAAGGTACATCTTCAGTTCGTAGATTTTTTTGGTTGATGGATGATACTAACATTGCACCATATGAGGATTTTTGTACACTAACAAGATCGAGTGAGTTGCACTCTTTCCTTAGCTCAAATGCAGGTTCATGGAGTATCAATACACGTAAGATGGCATGCTTTTGTTCTTCATGTACAATGCAAGCCTGGAATGACTATGAGTTAGGGGAGTGGGTTGACAAATGGTTGACAAGTTATCTTAGCCCACTTCACATGTATTGCCCTCTGATGGAATTGGAACTAACATGGATGGAATCATCGGTCGACTTTGACCATGTATCGGATCTAGGTCAACCAGGTAATATATCTATTTAGTATTTGAAATTCCATATTGTTATCTTACTTTGTACTGTATTCATAATGTTGACTAATTTCAAGAGATATGTCACACATATAAATGCAGGGCATGTTTATGTAGTTATTGTAGATGAAGACAATGAAGAGGGTACAGACTATTACTTGTGTCATTGTGTTGAGGAAAAAAAGAAATTGGAAGCCCCAATTATAGATGGAGAAAACATTGAATACCCTACAGGCTTAGTTGTTGTTACTGGAACATGGCTGAGAAGGTACCCACATAAGAGTTTTAAACATTGGTTGTTTGAGGAATTTGACACGCATCGTAAGACTCTTTATTACTCAAACCTTTTCGTAGCATCCAATGTTCATTTGAGCAAATATAGGGGTGACCTTTGAACAAGACCTTGTGGAAGGTTCGTGAGTCTGACCATGAGGCGATACTTGACACAATAAAGAGTAGAGCAAACCCAAATGGTTCATTGGATTAATTTGTAAGTATATGCACAATAGTTCTTATTCATTTATACTTGTATCCACATCAGTTTGGTTGATGCCAATGCTATCATCTTATTTTACTTTGTGTATCTGTATGTAACCAAGCAAACATTGATTGGTGTCCCCTTGCATAAAATGCATATTTATGAGCCATCCAAGAGAATCTCAAGCAGAAAAGCAATGCAACATCCTTATTTTTATGATCTTGAAAAATCTCAATTATGATTTTAAGCCATTAAAAAAGTTTGTGCGAAGCTTGATGAGGAAATTTCAAGTTATTCATTTGAATTTAACCTTATCATGACTACTTATGACGTACACATTATAAGAGCATCTCGAATTTCAATAAATTCTATTCATAAGAGAATAGACAAGGAAGTGAACTCTTTGAAAAAATTCCTCAAAGAAATGTGGTCTCATGGTGATGGAATGGCATGACGAATTCCATGACAAGCAAATTGTTGTGGATTGTCATGGCATTCCATCACCATTGAGACCACATTTCTTTGAGGCTTTTTTCAAATAGTTTGCTGCCTTTTCTATGGTATTGCTTATTAGTATGCTTTGATAGATTTTTTCCAAGCATCCATAGTTTTTTTGGAAGCACCTATTTTAGGCTTTTAGCCATAGCAACAAGGAAGCGAACTGTTTGATAGAATGCTTTGGTAAAAATGTATGATAAATGTACTAGCATAGAGAAGGCAACAAACTGATTGAAAAAATGCCTCAAAGAAATGTGGTCTCATGGTGATGGAATTCCATGAAAATCCACAAAAATTTTCTTCTCATGTGATGCAGATGGGATGGTACTTTAGTCAAAACTCAAAGTTTCAAGGATTACAATGATGCAATCTCAAACACTCTTCCAGGCACCCTGATGGAGAGAAGCCTCAATAGTGCACTTATAACTTAGATGCTTTCCTAATGGACCCAAACCCTTGGAGTGATCTCAAGGAACTCAAAAAAACTTGTCTTGAATGGTTTCAAAGCCCTAAACCTTTGTCTTAGACAAAACTCACTTTTTGCACCTTGACTAGGCTTCTAGCCCAACTAGGCTTCTAGCGATGGTTTTTTGACTTTTTACTGAAATTCCCCAAAGGAATCCTCAATATAATGACTGATTCAGATGTGATTTATGATGATACACAACATATCAAATCATTTATGGCACTTGTTTTGGATCAAACCTACCAAAATCTGTTGTTTCCTCAAATTTAAGGCCTAATTAGCCCACTTTTTCAAAGCAACCCTCTCTAAACTTATCCCCTGACTATGAAACTTTCAAAAATGTTTTAAAATGTTACCAAACCAAATATTTTCAAGGTATTAGTCTTCTTTGACACCCTCAACACCCTAAATCACAAAACCCTCAATAAATTGCTCCAAAACTAGGGCCTCTTGAAAATTAGCTTTCCCAACACTTCCAAAACCTTCTCTTGGAATTTTCACCAATAAATCAACATATCTAAACACCTTCAACTCAGAAATATACCCCTTATTAAGGTAGATTTCCTACTGCTACACTTTAGGCACCATTTTCATGCCCTTTTCCTTGCTAAAACTCAGTGTACACCCAATAATCACTCTTTCCTACACAATAACTTGTTATATCTGTATAATAAAAGTTAGATATGATCCATTTCACAAGTTTTCAGTCACACTCTCCCATGAAATGGATCATTTATTCATGAAGACTCTCAAAACTAGTGAAAAATCTGTACTTTTTTAGTACAATCAGCAATATAACACAAGAAAAGGATTCCCAACATTATTCAGGTCATTCAAAAGGTTAAATTCATGTAAATACAAGTTCTTAAACCATCCAAATGAGCATGACACTAAAAGGAATCAGAGATTCATCAAAAAACCTCAAGAAAATGCAAAAAGATTGAAGTTTTTATTGATTTTATGTAGCAGTCCGTACAACACTTGCAATATCAACCAACCCTCCATACAAATGATTTATCCAGGCTTATAGATTCATCCTAAAACTTTCCCAACTGATTAGAATTTATTTTATTACATTATTGTGATTAAAACTCCTAAAACTCACTTATCCACCCAAAGTTGGATTTCAAAAATTTGAATTTCCAACATTGCAATTTATTAACTCCTATTAACTATAAAGCTTCCAAAACTATTACATATCATCATTCAACCTTATTTAACCTAATTAAAACATCATATACCTATTTAAACTCCTAGAACATCATTGTTCCATTTACAAGTCAATTTGGTCTTATGGTCCTTATCAGGACCCTTAGGACTTTTGATCTTCTTGTTACACTCATCCATGCCAAATGCCATTATAGGCTTCAAAATGCTATAATTGATGCTCTGGAAAGGTTTATAGGCCTTCAAGACCCCTGCCATCTCCTGACTCTCCAAATGATCCTCAAGGAGCTTGGGTGCTCCTGCACCATCATGGCATTCCACCACCATGAGACCACATTTCTTTGAGGCATTTTTTTCAAATAGTTCATTCCCTTGTCTATGCTTTTTCTTACTATTATGCTATGATAGATTTTTTCTAAGCATCCATAGCTTGTTTGAAAGCCCTTGTTTTAGGCTTTTAGCCATAGCAGCAAGGCAATGAACTATTTGGCTAAATGCTTTGATAGACATGTATGAAAAATGTGTTAGCATAGACAAGGCAGTGAACTCTTTGAAAAAATGCCTCAAAGAAATGAGGTCTCATGGTAATGGGATGGCATGACGAATGCCATGACAAGAAAATTGCTATGGATTGTCATGGCATTCCATCACCATTGAGACCACATTTCTTTGAGGCTTTTTTTCAAACAGTTTGTTGCCTTTTCTATGATATTGCTTATTAGTATGCTTTGATAGATTTTTTCCACAAGCATCCATAGCTTTTTTGGAAGCACCTATTTTAGGCTTTTAGCCATAGCAACAAGGAAGTGAACTGTTTGATAAAATGCTTTGGTAAACATGTATGATAAATGTAGTAGCATAGACAAGGCAGACCGAAAAAAAATGCCTCAAAAAAATGGTCTCATGGTGATGGAATGCCATGACAATCCACAACAATTTTCTTGTCATTTCCACCACCATGAGACCACATTTATTTGAGGCATTTTTTCAAGCAGTTCATTCCCTTGTCTATGCTATTGCTTACTATTATGCTATGATAGATTTTTTCTAAGCATCCATAGCTTGTTCGAAAGCACCTGTTTTAGGCTTTTAGCCATAGTAGCAAGGCAATGAACTATTTGGCTAAATTCTTTGATAGACATGAATGAAAAATGTGTTAGCATAGACAAGGCAGTGAACTCTTTGAAAAAATGCCTCAAAGAAATGAGGTCTCATGACCTGATGGAATGCCATGACAATCAAATACTTTTGATTGTCATGGCATTCCATCAGGTCATGAGACCTCATTTCTTTGAGGCATTTTTTCAAAGAGTTCACTGCCTTGTCTATGATATTGCTTACTATTATGCTTTTGATAGATTTTTCCAGGCATCCATAGCTTATTCGAAAGCACTTGTTTTAGGCTTTTAGCCATAGGAACAAGGCAACACTTGAACTATTTGACAAAATTCTTTGGTAGACATGTATGAAAAATGTGGTAGTATAGACAAGGCAGTGAACTGTTTGAAAAAATGCCTCAAAGAAGTGTGGTCTCATAGAATGCCATGACAACCAAATGCAATTGGCATCTACTCCTAGTTATTTGTTATGCAATGCGAAGTAATTGCATAACTGCTTAGGTTGACTTTGTAAAAACTATGTTGTAATTGAAATTTTGTCATCTATCAGCATCTAGTTATTAGTTATGAAATATGATGCAATACTTTCAGTTTGAAAGATGTGCAATGCAATGTAATCAATGTTATGAATATAAAATACAAAAATCTATTTTTTACTAAGTTACTGGTTCATTTTTTGGTTCGGGATCGGGTTCGAGAACCCGATTCACCAATTCGGGAAAAAGAAATTTGGGGTTGGGTTCATTTTGGGTTCGGTCATACAAAAACATATAAAAATTAGAAATATATACATATTTGCAGCAGTAATCAAGTTCAAAATACACCACCATATTAATAGTCAAATAACATAGCCAAAATACACCACCACTTTCATAGTAAAATATTAAAATATTAGTGATCTACTCGAATGTCATGATCCAAAATTATAAATTAAAGTTCAAACATAAAAATGTCAAGTGTTTATAATAAGCCATTATTTATCATTGATCAATCTGAAAAGTGTGAACATTTTTCTGTGTGGAAGGAAAAAAAGAAAATAGTGTTACATAATTATTTACATTGTGAAAGAGCCAAAACCTTTTTCTTGCAGATTGCAGAAGAATCTCAGTGATTTTTTGGGTTTCCTTTCCTTGGAACGAAACTATCCTGAGCCATGAATGATTGACTAGGAACTGTGAGAAAGAAATAAGATAAATCACATACAACTTGTTGCAATTTCTTTACTTGGGAAAAAGGGTAAAGTTTGATTTTCAGGGAGAATCTCCTTTAGAGTTTGAACGCATTGATAATTTTCAATATAGACTTAGCCAAATATGTCATCTAGGTTTGAAGCTTTTAGGTAAAATGTTTGCTTCTTAATTTTTTTTTCAAAATTCAAGATGCAGGCTCTCCTCCCTTAGGGAAGAGAAGGCCTATCAAACCTAACACTCTTATGCAACACTTCTTAAGTTCTTGTTGATACAGTATTAAATGCGAAGTTTCAAAATAGGCATGGTTATATAAATTCTCATCTCATGACTATCATTGCATCAAATTAAGAATTTTCAATCCTTTATGGTCTAGACAAGAGAAGTATGGAGTAGTGTTCCAATGCTAAAGTCTTATTGTGAATCTCTTTGCTATGGGTGGTTCAAAAATGAGGAATCTATCTTCTACACCAAATGAGAAATATTCACAATATGTGCTAGGAAGGAATAAGTCCATAAGATCGAGTATGCAAGAACTGAGAATTGCAAAATTGGCTTACATTTGACTTCCAAACACAAAAAATTTCACACTTTTCGATGTTCACACGTAAGTCAAAAAATATATGTGCATCAGTTGTAAAGTATACACTTGAATACACGTAACTCATATCTATTAAACCATGAATTTATAATTTGCAAATATGGACACCATCGATAAAAATATTTATATTAAGCAAATAGCCATGTATGCATACATCAATATATGTTGATATAAGTATAAAATATAGTTACAAAATAGCCATATAGGCATTCAATGTCAAATATATCCAATACAAAATATGTACAAAATTGCCATGTAGGCATATAACAAAGGGCTTTGTGCATTCAAAATTCATTTCTCTCCATGCTCTGGTTCAAATACAATTTTCTTTCCCTTTGCTGGGTGATCCGATGGCGATAAGTCTGTCACCCATTTCTGTTGTGCTCGATGAGTGCTCCTGCTACTCCTCCTAGTGTTTAGCTTCTGGTGAAGTTTCAACTATTACAATAAGAAGTAAAGACAATATATAGAAATTACATTATAAAAATTAATATATTTAACAAAATAATCACTTACGGCCATCTCACAATCACTCTCCTTGATGGAAATATTTGTGCGCCAATGCTCAGGCATGCTCAAGCCCTGTATAAACCATCCAAATAGGAATTAAACTATGAATCAATAATGGTTTGATTTTTCACTAGAACTAGTTCATCTATAACAATGAATGTTAATTGAAATTTAGTAATTTTCCTCATACCTCCCCTATCAGAGCCATCGAGGATTGTATAGTGGAGGAAACACCAATATCCATTGCCCTCGTAACATTTGGCTGTGTTTCTGTCATGAACATCTAAAAATAAAACAACAAATTATTCAATCACAAAAAAGTTACAATAGTGATCCATGTGATGACTTATAATGTATGAGATCTAATGAACAAAATTTTGAGTACAAGTATTAAACATATATATTTCTGATTATTATTTATCAAATTTGAAGTAATGCTTTGATTTTGAATGATCTGTGTAATGCAACATAAGGTCAACAATATGAATATAAACTACACAAATCTATTAAACTTAGAATTCATTACTTAAGTTCTCTTTAAATTCTATATTACCTCTATGAATGTTTGATCAAATCTATTGGCACTCGGAGGTGTTTCTTTGAAACCTCCAACAGTACCCTGTTCAACATCCAAAATCACATATTAAAATACCATTTGTAAAACAATGCTATTAACACATGTAATAAATTTATAATTGCTTACTAACTTTACATACCCCACTGATAGGTGTACTGCAAAAATAAGTAGGTGGATGACTGGTGTATCTAGTCTCTACACTGTGACCTTGCAATTTTATTAAAATAATAAAACTAAATTAGTTAATCTTGCATTTCACAATCAAAATTTAATAAATTAAATTCAATCAACATGCTGAATTTTACCTGAGTGTTAATGCCATATGCATCATGCAAAATGTCAGCCGTCCTCTCCATCCCCGTAGATGCATACAGATCAGGTTGTGTAGTAGCATATGGATCTTGCGTAGCACCCTCTTGAGTGTCGATAGGGTCATACGAAAAAGTTTCCCCGCAAGATTGACACACATGGGTTCGAAGGCCACCACCTGAAGACTCCCCTGGATGGTGCTATACAATAGGGCTAGTGTGATGGATGACACTCCGGGTCAAAGTTGTGATTGACTGCAATGTCTCTATGTCAGAACTCTCCTTCGCAATGGCAGGCATCACAATCTGCTCACGAGGCGGCCTAGCAAGAGGTCGTCTCCCTTGCCGCGTAGGATCTGGCTGTGCATCGAGCCTATCTTGAGTTGACCCCCCACCTCTCCCTTGGAACTCCCTCATATCAAAATAATTTGGGATTTGGTTCAATACAAGCTCACTGTATAGATTCCTAAGAAAATATTGGGGGACTTCACAATTATTGCATGGTGGGTAATCAAAGACCATATACCATCTTTCATAAAAATGGTTCTTAATCTCTTGGTGGTGGCACCAATGAATAGGAAACCTCTTTGCATTGAGGGTAAGATTTTGATTTGTTTTAGGGTTAGTGAATAGAGAGCACAAATCACCTTTAGTAATTTTTAAATCTTTTACTTGTTTATATGATAATTTGTCTGCATAATATGCCCTAGATGTCTGCCTCCTATCTTGCCATCTAGATATTTGTTGGGTGATTGCATCTAAATTTTTTAACATGTCTTTCAATGAATTTGCTAGAAGCATTCTTTCTGTGGTTGAAGCATTTGGATCACTCAACCTATTGATAAGATCCTCAAGTTGTTTTCTATTGTTCTCAATTTCACTCCTCAAATTTTTTTGAGTGCCAAGAGGGAATTGAGAGAATGGTGGGGGAGGTTGATTTTGTTGTTGAGGTTGATTTTGATGAGAATTTTTCTGTTGAGGATTTACCTCCTCTTCTTGTTGAAGATTTATAGGATTTTCTATAGATTTTAAAAAAAAATCAAATCTAACCTAAAACAAACAAAATCAATTTCAAACTAACAAATTCAAAACAAATAGTAAACAATACTTACCTCTTGCATCTCTTCATCATCGTGGTGCCATATTTGCAGAAAAAATCCAACTGTTCTTTATGAAATTTGCACAAATCCTTCCTCCTAGAACGCGAGTGAGAAATGAGGGTTTTTGGCCATGGGTAGAGCTGAGAAACAGTGAAAAGAAAATGATACACATTTCACTTTTTTTTTCTTTTAAAAGCACATAACGCGCTCGCGTTATAATGCGAGTGCGTTATGTGTTTCCCCATTTTTTTCCCATTTGGCCACAAAAGTGCGACCAACTTTGTGCACCTTCCCTTATATCACCTCACGATCCTTCAAAATATTTCACATTCACCATTCGTCCCATCATGAAACCTTCAATCGATGATAAATTGGAACGTGTTAACAACTACTAAGGAAGACTCAAGTGAATGGTATGATGCGATATTTAATTATTTGAAAAATGGTACCTTTCTTGAGCTAACAACCAAGAACATCTGTGCCCATTTTTGCAAGCTTGCATCTAAATATATCATTCTCACCAACGTGTTGTATCATAGATCATTCCATGGTCTCTTACTCAGATGCCTAAAACAATCTGAGATACCCATAGCCCTTGAGCAAGCCCATATAGGTGCTTGTGGTGGTCATTTTGGAGAAAAAAAATGGCTCAAAAACTCATCTGCATTGGATACTAATGGAGAAATATGGAACAAGATTGCTTTGATTATGTTAGAAAATGCCACAAATGTCAAGAGCATAGCAACTTAACCAATTCTCCTGCTTGTGAACTTCAAGCTCAAGTTTCGATATGGCCCTTTGCAATTTGGGGATTAGACATTATAGGAAAGATATCACCTCCTTCTTCCATTGGACATACGTTTATCATTATTGCAACAAATTACTTCACAAAATGGGTAGAAGCCATTCCCCTTCAATCCACAATAGATGAGGTAATATGTTGTTTCATATTGGAA
The DNA here is from genome assembly GCA_007258455.2 of Sequoia sempervirens. NCBI lineage: Eukaryota > Viridiplantae > Streptophyta > Pinopsida > Cupressales > Cupressaceae > Sequoia > Sequoia sempervirens. The sequence goes on along the minus strand of VDFB02124424.1, from coordinate 11,588 downwards.
CACATTATTGCTCACTTTGGCCTTCCTTCTGCATTAGTTTCTGATAATGGTACTCCATTTAAGAATAGTTCGATGTGAAGAAATTCTTAGAGACATTCAACATACAACATCGCTTTTCAACACTTTATTACCTGCAATATAATGGTCAAGATGAATCAACTAATAAAGTTATTGAACAAATCTTGAAAAAAACTATTAACAAGCATCATAAAGATTGGCATACACAATTACACTAATGCGCTATGGGCCTATCACACAAGTTTTAAATCCTCTATAGGGACTACACCTTACAATCTTGTATATGGAAGTGAGACAATAATGCCCTTGGAGTTAGAGATTCCTACGTTAAGAATCGCTCTTCAAGGACTTATTGACGATAAAAACTATAAAGAGAAAAGATTATATCAGCTTGAAGTGTTCGATGAATAACACATCAATGCTCTTGAACATCTTCAAGCTTATGGAAAAAGGAAACAAAGCTATTACAATCTTAATTTCATCCCTTGCACATTGAAAAAAGGTGATTTAGTCCTATATGAAAATCAATGCAACATTAATGTTGATCCTAATGAAAGAGGAAAATTTAGTCCTAATTGGTTAGGACCATACATAGTTGACAAAAACTTTGGGTTCAGTGCATATGTCTTAACAAAACTAGATGGCACACCTCTTAAAGAACCTGTCAATGTTGCGCATTTGCACCGGTATTATGTCTAATCCCTTTGGATAGTATGAATGATAAAGTAGTGTTGATAGAGCTATTAGATTATCTTCTATATGCTTTTTCATTGCTTCATTCTTGAAAACTAGTTATGTGTGTGTCTTAGGCACTAAAGTAATTGTTTAATTTACTTTTATAGTTACTTTAGGTTTCATACTATTCAAGTTCATCTTGTGTGTTATGTTAGATTATAGTGGAATTTAATTTAGCATAACATAATCACAATTTTGTATCTAAGAGAAACTATAGTTAGTTTTAATTAGATCACATAAAATATGTTAAATAATGAAGACATTAATTAAGTAATTTAATTGATCACATTGCCATTTAACATTCCATGCATAAAACCAAAAAAATATCACATGCTCATATATATATATCAAAAAATTTATGTACATGTCATCAATATATACAATATCACTGAGGTTTGTAGCTGCTAGGCCCCTCGAGATCCAGTACTCGTGCTGCTCTAGTAGTGGTACATCAGGAGATGGTGGTATGTGATCATGATCATGACCTGAAAAGTTTGAGAGAAAACTATAAACCCTGTATCTATCCTAGGGCTTCCCGATGTTCTCTTGCTATATGATCTCTCTCCACCTATAGCCTGGATACCTCTAACTCTACTGTCTCAAACTCTACTTGGGTTTGGGATGACTGTGCCTTTGTTGTAGCACTGGCTCCGTGGACTCACCTCCTCAAACTCTCATATGATGCCTTTAATCTTGTGAATGGCCTGAGTGACTCTGGGTCTTGATCAAAAATGGGTCGGGGCACATAATATGATTCTATCACCCCCTCATCAATAGATGCAAACACTATCTCTACAAGTGCTTGTTGATAGAGATCTTTCCAGTCTCTCACAACTCCTACAAGATAGAAACAATACATAATCAGTACACATCCTGATATATATATATATAACAATAAACATAAACCAAAAGTACATGTATAAATAAAATATCATCACCTATATCTTTGGTAGGTTGAGAACACCAACCTCATCCTATGCAGGAGGTATGGAAATGTGCTAGCTCCTCCATGACCATGGGTATTGATGCCTACTGTGGCTATTGCCCATGATCTAGTCATACGAATGGGCGAGGGATCTCCCCACTTGTGTCAATCCCCAACTGTTACCTCATCATCCTCACTCATGAGTGGCTCCTCCTCCTCATCCTCCTCTTGGTCCTCCTCGTCCTCATCCTCCTACCCTTTATCCTGGCCATCATAATCAGGATCTACATCCTCATCAATGACATCTATAAATATGTCTGCAACCCTATACCATGTCTCCTCAACCCTTTCCTCTATATCATCTCCCTCATCTAGCAATAGCCCTACATCCTCTATAGGCTCATCAATCAGAAATATGAGAGCTGGTTGTGACATCATCCACCACTCCTCATAATCATTTGTGCCACCAACGTCATTTGCGTCAAAGATTGGAGGCTCATCGTGATCTGATTACTTAGAGTCACTCTTGACAACATTGTCTATAGTGAGCCATACTGTATCACCTATTCTCTAGGAACTCTGCACTGATCTCCTGAAAAAGGGTCATGCCCTAGGTGGTGTCTAGATCTACCCAAACTGCTTCATGAATTGATTGTAGTAGAAGGGACATATAGTTATGTAGTCATGTCATCCAACTAAAAGTATGTCTAGCTGCAATCTCCTCAACTTCCTCATGTGATCTGGCCATTGAAGTGTAAGATGATAGGGTCTCCACAGGATCTCGTCCTCCTCCAGTCGGTCAGATCTCAGTCGCCAAAAGTGTAAATCTTTGTACTACCACAATCGTCGTAGAGGATAGCTAAAGGCCCAAGGATACTGAGCTGGTATCAGACACGAGAAGCCAATAGGTCTAGTACATGTGATACTCAAGGAACCAAACCTATAGAAGCGTATAGTGTACCATGCTATCCACATCTCCAAAAATAAACCATCCAAGATCATAGTATAAGTGGGAAAGGATACCTCACCCCTAGGCGTATACTATCATATGCTCTGGCATCCCGCGTATCAAGTGTACTTGTCCTCCCTCTAGGTGTGTTGTACGCCCATTTTGGACGAGTACTAGTGCAACTGTGTGCATCATAATCCATCTCACCATCGGGGCTCACAAATATAGTAGCATTGGAAGATTGATCTATGCCCTCAACTGCTTGTCATGCATTGGCCCATCTAGGCATTATTACATGTTGACCTTCTACTCGTGAAATGTAACATCTCTCCAGAAGCACACCTTCTCTCCCCGAATGGGAAGTCGAAGGATAGAGTGGACATCCTCTAAAGTGATTGCCACCTCACTAGTAGGAAGGTGGAATGTGTAGGTGTCTAAATGCTAGCACTTAGCTAGAGCCATGAACATCGCATCATGGTACCTCATGCGGGGCATGAGGTATGCCCAATATATCCCAATATCCTACAAGTACTCTGTGTCCTCCACTGAAAGTGCAGGGGCTAGGTATCTAAGAAAGCTAAGTTGTTTACCATCTCTAGATGCTAACGTGAACGGGGACACTTTGCAAACTTTTTTCCATGATCCTAAATGAACCTATAAATGCATAAAGCTCGTCACATAAATGCCTAGAAACAAAGTGAAGGTAGCATAATCAACTCACCTCGTGCTAACTCTCGCCGCGTGTCACTTGGTCTCGTAGTACATCTAGTCTTGCAGGCTCATAGTCCCATTTGCTCGACATCTTTCACTATTCTCTCACCACCCTCAAGCTACAAGAAGGTAAAATGACAAAGTAAGTGACAATTTACTTCACTTTTAGCTCTTATGTATAAAACTAGGGTTTTTACTATATTAGAGTTAATAAGGTGTTTTTTATCCAAATCAACATAATGGGTGCTAGTGAGCTCTGTTTTAGACACTGTTTGTTGTGTTGAAATTGTAGTTCCACTCCCGATATCCTCAATCATCTATCGTTATGTTTCATGGTACTTGGAAATTTCCTATGATATGATTCACCCTAATTCGATGCAGTTAGATTGCTACCTTGATTCCACCTCCGTAAAGCAAGCAAAATCAAGGGGGGGATACATCTAAAGGAGGAAGAGATGAAATGCCCAACGATGAAAGGCCTAGAAATTGAATCTTCTATGCTACCTTATCTTCTATGTTATCATCTAGGAATCTGGACCTTAATGCCAGGTTATTGAGCGGCCCTACTTTACGCTTCGTCTTTACTCTCGTTTAAGCTTTTATGGAGATGGAGAAAATTAATGGTATGATGTCTTTTGAATTCTATTCTACATAGATTCTACATTTGGTATTGACCTTATCTGGATTCGATTGGCAGAATGTACAGAGGAGAAACTGAATCTGCAGGTGATAGGGGCAGGCCTTTGCAGAACTGGAACATCCTCTTTGAAAGAGGCTCTCAATATGTTAGGCTTTCACTGCTACCATTATAGCGAAATAAGAGAGAATAATCAAATCAATCTATGGCTCGATATTTTGTCTGGTAAGCCAATAACAAAGTAATGTAAATCTTCATTCCTATCTCATGCCTTCAGCAATACGACCTTAATTTGTATTGTGTTCCAACGTTAACAGGGAAGTCAGAAGATTGGAACAGTGTATTTAGTGGGTACACGGCAACACTGGACTTCCCATCTATTACAGTGTATCGCAAATTGATGGAATTGTGTCCCGAGGCAAAGATAATCCTTACTGTGCGTGACACGCAAACGTGGTATCAAAGTGTAAAAGATCTGTTTACCGTGCTTACAATACACCCGGTGATCAATCTGCGTCACAGCTAGTACTGAGTAGGTTGACAATGTGGGAAGGTTTGTTCGGCGGAAGGTTCGAAGACAGAGAATACGCCATGAGTGTATTCGAGGCGCATGTGCAATCTGTGAAGAATTATGTGCCTGCTCATAAATTGCTTGTATTCAATGTAAAGGAAGGATGGCCTCCGCTCTGTAATTTCTTGGGCGTTCCTTCTCACACACCTCTAAATCACTCTACTACTATTCTTACTCTCACACTCTCCTCCTCTTCCATCAAAATTCTCACCTAGTTTTCTAGTTCTTTAAATGATATTAGTTCACTTGTCCCTTATATAGGTGTTGTTGACACCTTTTCTATCTCTTTGCTAATTATATGATAATCTTATTATTTTTAGTGAGGAGTTATTTAATGGTAATTTTGATGTTTCTATTGATATAACTTCTTATGAGTATTTAGAAGATGATATCTTATTCATTAGTAAATTTAGAGTTCATTTGAGTGGTAGAGGTTTATAATTTTTTGATCAATTTTGTTTGTTTTGTCATCAATTTATAGACTTGGCACATGATTTTATTTCTCATTTGTCCTCTCTTATTGTACTTAGGTATAGCTTATAGGTCTTAGTTGAACTTCCTTGTTATCTATCTTTCAATACTTGTCCACTGTCTATCTGTACTATACATCACATGATTCATACACATGATTGTGGAACATATTGAGCATGATATTTCATCTTATGTGAACATAATTTTCATTACTCCAATTAGCCATCTAGAATGGTATGTTGATGCCTATATACAAATATTTAAACCCCAAGTTGATAATAACATAATATTTTGTAATGCTTTAGCATATGATATTTTGAATTATCCTTTACCAAGCGGATTGGGAAAACCTTGTTTTACAAATTATGGTGAGCTTCATCTAAGGACCTTCACTATTATATATTTTTTTCTTTTTTTGAAATGAAAAATCATCAACTTAATTCATTTCAATCTAATCTTGCACTAGACAAGGCCATGCACTTTTATGCTTGTTATTACACACATGGAAACTCTATATAGATAGAGGCATTTTATTTGTTGTTAAATAAATATGTCACTATAATGTTTACTATAATCTAACTTGACTCACCCAATGGGTAGTGACACTTTTCACAACAATTGGATAGATTATTATCAAATTAACAACCATCCTCTATGTGTGAGAGGGGTAGCTCTCTCATATGTATACTTATTTATTTTGGGGGTATGATTTTAACCCAAAAGGAAGAATGACACAAAACCTAGGATTAATGAGGAACAAAACATCTAGAAGTACAATAAAGGGTATGAGTAGAAAGTTCCATACAAAGCACTACCACTATAAAGAATATCATATACTTATAAAATCATAGAGGAAGCTACCAAATATTACTCTAACATAAAAAAGGGATATCTAAATATAAATATAAATGTAAGATATTTACTTGAAGATTCATATCCTAATATGTGGAGAGAAAAATATAATCCATAGAATTATAAGAAATCACTTGAATGCAATTGCAACTTAACATAAGAAAAATATATAGTATGTAAGAACCAATTGCTCAAAGTTCATATATATTCTTACTACTTTGAAAATAATTGAGAGGAACAAAGTATTTAATATGATTTTATATACAATTCCCATGAAAAATATTCATCTATAGAAGAAATTGAAAAGGTGATAACCTAGAAGAAGTAGATGATAATCTAGAAGAAAATAAGATCTCCTTTTTACACTAAAACCATATTATATAATATTTAACTATTTTATGAAAAGATATTGAAAATAATATTTATTCATTTCTTTTTCTTTTTGAATAAATTTCACTTTGAATTGTTTACAATAAATAAAGATAAAGTAATAACATAAAAAAAAAAATGGCACATGTATTTAACCTTATTTTGATTAGGACTACTAGATACATCTTTAGCTAGAAATTTTATTTGTGTAGCTATAATCTTAGCTTTATAGCTCTTCAAATTTTTTACTATTGGTGGTAGAGATTTACCGTGGGGAACAATCAAACTACTTTATTTTTCTTCAATGAAAATAATTCATTATTAATCTCATCACCCTAATGAGAAAATTTGGAATGTCTTTTTTAGAAAGAGGCTAGAGTTGAAGACACTTTTCTGAGTTTTTATTTTGTGTTGCAATCAATATTATCCTTCTTGCATAACTCCTATATGAACAAATCCATAAAATCCTTCTTAACAATGGTGACATTTGATTACATGACCACATCATCATCTAAAATATAAACATAAGAAACCAAATAATTAGATCTAAGATAAAAATGATAGAATTACAAATTTTGGAAAATTTATTGAATTAATTTATAGACTAATTAAGAACAATTTCAACTTCCTTTCTATGATTTTAAACCAAAAAAGAGACATATCATCATTAGGTTTATTGAAAAATGTGCTAAAACTAAAATATTAACATTAGTTATTATTATTTCCTACACTTCGCTAATTATAAAATAAAATATTCCATATTGTTTATTTGTAGCTTGGGCTTCAACATCAATTTCCTTATTTTTTCTCTACACCTACTCATAAATATCCATAGCCTCCTCAATGTATATATGGTGCAGTCACGGATGGAGGGTCCAGAAAGAACTATCCAACCATGGAGCTTAGAGTCATTGTATATAGAAAATAACATAAGAAAATATTCTATTGAAATATAGAAAAATGGGTTAGGAGTTCAAACACATAAGGTTTTATAATAAAATTTGGGATATTTCACCAAAATTACTATAAATAGAAAGGGAAAAATAGGGTAAATGAACCTACCTATTCTTCTATTTCATTCAATAAATGAGATCCCCCAAGTTAAAATCCACTTTCAACTCTTAGGTGAGTGAATACTTTGAGGAATCTTTCAATTTACCTTTTTGTGTTAGGATGAGGGTCTAGGTCAAACAACACTTTGGGGAGAAAGATTAAAAATAGTAAATCAACTCCAAAATGCAATGTATAACTTGGATTTAATAGATTAAGCATAAAAATTGAAGGAACCTACAAAGTTTTTGGTAGATATGGAAGGGATAAATGCTATGTACCTATCACAAAAAAGATGTTTTCAAAAGTTGTATGGAATGGCTTCAATGTATGTGGATCTTGAGCTTGAAACTTGATTTGAAATAATTCCTTGAATGCTTGAATGGATCATGAACTCTACATCATCATATTAGCTCCAATAACATGCATGATTCTAGAATACTTTGAAATGATAATTGGATCTTGATTACTGCAATAATTATTCAATAAATCTTCTCTTGAATGCCTTGAAATGCTCTTGAAATGACCTTGTGAAAGTACTCTTAAGATAACTTGAAATTTCTAGGTTGCTTAGATCAAAATTGCTAGGTGAAACATAGTGAAATAACCTTGTATTTATAGGTATGTAACATTAATTTTCTGAAATTCAATTAACACAAGACAACATGTGAATATGGATTTGAGTACATTAAAATACCACCAAAAACATAAATTGAATTTAGGTCTTAGATCTAAGTGAGGATCCATTCACCCATGGGCGAATGGGTCTTAGGTCACTCACCTAGGACACACATTGCTCAATGAGAAGTGTTATGTTTAGGCATTAATGAATGTCAGGTTTCCTCTTTAGAATATACAATTAATTAGGCTTGGATTTAAATTAAATGGTCCAGTTAAGGAAAATTAAGCTCAATTAATTAAGGGATCCCTAGAAATAAGTGTGAAAGTGTAAAGAGGAAGACTCTACAACACTAAAATAAGGCACAATTAAGTCTATTTTAATTAATAGGGCCTTAAAATTAATGTGAATATGTAAAATACATATTACAACACTAAATTAAGGCATAATTAAGTGAAAATTTTAATATTAATTCGTAATTAGGCATGAAAATGTAAAGGGATAAATTTTTCTACACTACATTTAGCCCTCACTTTAATTAGAGGATGACCCTGTGCCAAACTCACACTAAAGTAGACATTCAAGACATATGTATGTAGCAATGACAAATATTTTCAATCATACAACATTAAATACTAGAATAAAAGAGAGGCAGATCAAGGTTTGATTGTCCAACACAATGTGGAACACACCTTAGCTGTTTGTCCAAGAGAAGGGGGGAAGATCAAGCTTCGGCTATCAAACGTGATGTGGAACACATCTTGTCTATTTGTGTAAAGAATGTTCACAAGTAGACCTCGATGTCCACTATGCAAATTATGCATGTTCTCACTTCGGGCTAATGGAACCTTAGGTTGTCCACTAGGTGAGCCCTCAATGAGTAGCAAATGAGAGAATCTTATTAGGCTCCCATACCATATCAAAGCTATCCCTATGAAAACTTCCATAAGGCACCACAAGAAATTTTGGCTTCATAAGGCCTAAAAAGTTGTGTTATGCTAAGCATCTATGAACAAAGGCAAGGCTCCACTGGCAAACAAAGTGTGCTATGTTTGGTGTCCTGGAAAGGAGGGGTTCGAGCTTCACAAGGTTAACAAGTTGTATTATGCTAAACACATGAACAAAAATGGAAATAAAGCTTTATTCAAAGGGACTTTTCTTATTTCATGTAAGGTCTCTTCTTAGGGAACATCATGCCTAATGCCTCCAAGAGAGGATTTTAGTGTCAAAAAATGTCATCGGGGACATTTTCACACTTGTTTGGACCCTCTTTGTGAATTTGAGCTTAATGTTACCTTGATTTAGTGTTGTAGTGTGGTTGACACATTCACATTAGGTCTTGGGCCCTTGTGAACTAGTGGATTTGAATGTCACCTTGCTAAAGTGTTGTGAAGTGTTGTAACTCACTTTCACACTTTTCTAAGGTCTTATTAATTAACTACACCTAATAAACCTCTTTTTAAGCTTAATATTTCCTTATTTTGGGTAAGTGCACAAAGTTGAGTCCATGAAACATGGAAGTTTTTTCCTTAGCCAAAAAACTGAAATCGACTTTGATAAAACGAGATCTTGATTTTTAAAAATTGGGATCCCGAGCCTAAACACAATACAAGATCCCGCTTTTTAAAAATTGGGATCCCAAACCAATGGAGAAGGAAGAGGATCCCGATTACTACGAAACGGGATCTCGATTTGTAAAAGTCGGGATCCCGTTTTGTAGAAATTGGGATCCCGTTTTATATTGCTATTTATTTTTTTAAAAACAAACAGAGTTCATTTCACAGTAGATGGGATCCCGAGTAAAGGAAAAAGTGACCGCCACAAACAACTACAGGTACCTGTCCATGCCCCTTTTTTTGCATTTTTCTATTTTTATTGAAATTGTGAAGAAAATAAGTGAATTTGGCATGTTTTTTTTAATTTTATTTCACGTTTTGAGCATTTTTTTCCTGTTATAGTAGAAATGAGTAATTGTAAAAATAGACAAAAAAATGCAATGAAACCTGAAGATTTTTTAATAGAAATGAAAAAATGAACCTTGAATTGTGTTTTACAAACAAAATTTAACTTTTGAAACCTAAATTGTTTGATTAAACAAAAAAAAAATCAATTTGAAAACCTCAATTGAAACAAAAACAAAATTGCATTTCAAACCCCTAGAAATTAAATGAAATAAAAAAAAATTGCGATTGAACCCCTAATCGCTTTTTGAAACCTCAATTCAAATCAAACTAAAAAATTGAATTTGAAAACCTAGTTTGAAACTTAAATCCTAAAAATTGTATTAAAACTCCCACTGTTTAGGAAATTGAAACCCTAAATTGAATTGGAGCAAATAATTTTGTTAAAACCCTAAATTGAAATTGAACAAATCATTTTGATTTTGAAACTAGGTAATTTTGAGCTCAAAAAAATTATTTGCATTGCTTAAATGTTTTAAATTTTATTTGCATTGTATGGAAAAAATGATATGATAAACTTTAGTTTGAATGTTAAATTATAATTAGATTAGAAAACAATATGTTAAAGAATAGTTAAAATTCATAAAGTTTATCTTGATGTTTGTTTGCAAATTTAGTTAGCAAATTTGTAAATCTAAGCATGTACAATCGATTCCAATTGGCACTAACTTGCAAGTCTAAATTATTCCAAGGGCCACCCAAAATTCACCCTAAGTTTTCTAAACCCTAGACCCTGAACTGTAAAATCTAAACCCTCAACACTAAAGCATTTGAATTTTTTCTGAGGACCTTAAAATGAAATTTGGTTGCCTTAGAAAACCCTTTGTTGTCACCATTCAGTAGAGATTTTTGTAATGTTTTCACTTATTTTAACACATAATATAAAACCTTTTGGTTTCTACAAGTTTATTAAGAGTGGATGATCACTCTCTATGACACTTAGACATGATCATTGGGGATCTAAATCATTGGAAGAAAACTTTATTCTATTATATCCACAAGATAGGAGAGCGCGAGTGAGAGTGCTATGGGTAAAGTTTCTTTCATTGGACATACCTAAAATTATGTAGGTTCAATGTCAAGAATGGGTCTATTTGGTAGATTTATGAAAACTATTATGAATACCTAGAATACCATAAAAGTATAATTATAGCAATTTCAATTGGAAACACTTGGGTATATATCATATGAAATTTAAATCTAGTAAGGTGTCTATTATATAAGAGAGTTGATAATACATGGAAAGAGGTTTGTATGGGAATATATGTATTAAGAAACACATACCATGACCTCTATAGGATTTTTAAGATGTGATCCTATATAATAATCCATGCATCCTCAATCATAATGGATTCTTTAGAAATTAAGAGAGATTCAATAACCATAAAATTACCTGTATTTTGATACTATATAGATTTATGTGGAAGGAAAGAAATGCATCAATAATGAGACCAAGATGGAACCATTTAACACCTAAGGTACACCTATTACATGGGAAAGGGAGGAGGTACATGATGATAGGTTGGAGGAACTATGTTATTATTACAATAGAGATAGGAGGAGGATTCATATTATGCTCCTATAAATAAGAGGTTAATTTAGAAGATTAAAAGAACTAGATAATAACAAAGGAAATAATTCTATAGAGGGAGTGAGTGTGATTTTTGGAAATATACAAGGAGAGAGGTGAAGGTCCCAACACCTACATAGAGTCCTACAC